>JASDQU010105297.1:39648-50141 GCA_032191745.1 Picea mariana
ACGGAGGAGGAGCGCACGCGGGCAGATTGGAGGAGGGAAATGGAATGGAATAAGGGTATGGGAGCGTGTAGAGGTGGTGGTGAGGTGCAGCGCACGGGAGGAGGAATGGAGGTGTGGGCTGCAACTGGTGCTCGCGTAGGGGAATGGGGGAGGCCGAGGTGGTATGCGTGGTGGATGCGGGGTTGGAGGCCACGGGAGAAACGAGGGGGAAGGGGGATGATTTGCAGAGGTGGTTGTGGCGCCTAGGTGGTGGATGGGCGGCCAGCCACCCAAAAATTAAAATTTGAAAACTATAGGCAAAGTGGGTTTTTTCACTAGCAGAATGGACGGGAGGTTTTGGGTTCAAAGCCCCTGCCTTCCACTTGGATTTCTGGGTTGTTTTTTGAGGTTTCTGGGCAAAGGAAAAAGGGGAGGGCTGGGGTTCAAAGCCCAAGGCTTCCCAGTGACATGCTCAGGCCTGCAACCTCCAATAGATAGCTTTACAATTAAAATTCTAAAGGAGCCATGGAGGCTTGGGCCTGGTGCCCAAGAGGTGTTTGAATCCCCTCTCCTTTGCATCTTTCAGCACACATACACCCTGAATGAACTCAACCATTAATAATCAGACTGAACCATCAAGAAACCTCATCATTGAAACAGGCAAACAAAAACTAATTTCTTCTTGCAAAACCTCAAAACAACCAACAACATATCTTATTGGTTTTTTGGAAATGGCATTAATGGATTACCTGGCTAACTGTTTGGAGATGGCAGCATGGACGCTGGCTTCCCACTGCTGAGTTGTTGCTGCTATCAAAAACCTCCCTCTGCTGCCATGTACTGTTGTTGCAGAGCTCTCCCCCCTTTGGCCAAACTGTCCAAATGGCTTGGGAGAGGGGAAAAGGGTTTTTTTTTTTTAATTAAAAAAAAAAAAAAACAATTTTCCCCATTTTGCATGAGGCTACGTGCCCACCCTCCAAATTTCCAATTTTTCTGAAAACATTTAATAAAATGTTTTATTAATTTTTTAATATTTTTGGAAATATGTGCAAGTCAAAGTTTGACTTTGACTTTGACCCTGCTGCAGCCGATTCAACCCAAAAATGTTGACTGGAGAGACGGAGTCGGAATCGGACGCAAGTCACATCGTTGGAAAGGTATTGACGAGTACATCAGGAATATGTCATCACCAACTTGAGATAATGCCACCTCAGCCCTCAAATTCTTCCCGGAACAGTGGCCACTTAAAACCCCTGACTTGCTGGTGGGCCCACATGACACCTAATCTTGCGAAAGGCGCCAAATCGTCATACGATATCCAATCGAGGAAAATGAGGTACCGTCGAAAAGGTATCGACGAGTACTTCGATGAGGTGACAATATAATTTTGTGCCAGGGTCATTTATGACTGTATTAGCTGTTATGAAACCCTGTCATGCGAGCTGGTGGACTCCTTTTTGCCTAAAATTATTGGCCAACTTGTGACAGCTCTAACCAGGCCATCTGAAGTTAGAATGAGGCAAACGAGATGTCGTTGGAAAGGTGTCTGAGTCTATTATAGCATGGCATAGTTGAATATCTGATTTATAACTCGCTACCCACCAATTTTAAATCATCAATCACTGCAACCAATTTGGTGTCCAAAAGTGGTCATAAACTTGTGAAAGCTCGTTCTTACCAACCGGGGGTCGAAACCAAGCACAAGATATACAATTGGAAAGGTATCTCACTTCCCTACACCATGTATGGGTTTTATTTTCCCTTTGATACCATAATCTGAACATAATCAGACCAGGAAGTCACAACTATTGGTTTTGGCCGTTTGGGTGATGTTGACTTCACGTGCCTCATATGGGGTCATACTGACTTGGAATCAAGCTCATGATAGCTCGTTGAAAAGCTTGTCCTGATCCCTACCGCTTGGAAGTGTTTTATTCCCTGAATCAAATAGCCTTGACATGAGGAAGAAATGCCATGGGAAGGACCACAAATCCCTGAAAGCAACCAACTGATACTCTTTCAAGGGCAGAGGCCATAGTAACTATGACCCCCGCCACTATCTTTGACTAGAACCATAGAATCAAGGGGTGTTTATGGAGAAGTAACTGCGTAAAACACCATGTTGAGCCCAGAGCATATTTTTGGGTCAACACCAACTTGACAAAGAAATTCATAGATAACAACAATGGATATCGATTCTTCACAATCTACTTGTTCAAAGCTCTATAGTCCAAGCACATCCTTAGCTATGAAGTGTCCTTATTTTGAAAGAGAACATGGGAAACATAGGGTGACCTGGATGGGAGAATGAATCCTACATCCATCAACTATGTCAACTGTTGTTTCAACTCCTCCAACTTAGGTTCAGATAATTGGTAAGGATCTCTCACCGGTGGCTGCAGTCCTGGCTCTAACTCTATATGATTGTCAACAATGTTCCTTCGCGGGAGAATTTCCTAAAACGCATTTGACATTCTATCCAAAAATTCATCCAAAACATTAGTGAGCTCAGGTGGAATAGGCATCCCCACTCCAGCCTCTTGAACCTCCCCAATCATTACTGCATAAATATGCAATCCTGATCACCTTATTTCCCTTTTCGTGGTCAATGCATACACAAGATGCACCTTTCCACTAGGATTCCTACAATTCATGCACACAACCCATGATTTCTATTCACCAAGTATCACCAACTCATCCATCCATGGCATGAGAACTGAATGCATCCTCCTAAGGAATGCTTGCCCAAGAATCACCTCAAATTCATCCATAGGAAAAACCATGAAGTTTTTCTTACCCTTCCATTTGTCAAGATTAAAGTGAACTAAGGAGGAAACCCTAGCTTTCGCCTTTCCCTTAGACTTAAATTCCTTCACCACAAATCTACAAGGAGAAACTCTAAGTTCTATATCATTTTCCAATTCTATCCATAGAAAGTTGTGAGATGCCCCTGAGTCCACCAAAGCTTGTACTATTCTCCCATTGATAATCAAATACACAAAACACTACCTATGGTCTTGATTACCTTGTTTTCCACCCAAGGCACTCAAGGAACCTATCCATTGCAACTCACTACAAATCAAACCATGCCATTCCTCACATGTTAAGTGAAAAAGAAAAATAAAATCACAATACACCATACCTTTGTTCCACCAATCTTCCGCAGGCTCCACGAGGGTGTGCCTTGGTCCAATTTGACTTGGTATCAAGGTTCTTTGTTGCTTGTCCTAGTGTGTCTTGGTCCATTTCCTCAACCAATTTACCTATGCCTTAGGTCTTGGCGAGACATTCGACTCATTATTCCTTCAGTCATCCACAACCTATATATGGGATACGATCTCATTCACCAAATCTATCCAAATATTCATCCCAATTCGCATCCCACGAATCAAATCCTTCTTGGACTGTCCAAAGTTTGTCATACCATGATCACAAATCTTGAAAATTTTCTTGGATACCACTTGTCACGGGTCTAAGAGTCATTCCTGAGTTCCTAAGTCTCTTCATCTCTGACCGTATAGCACCACAATAGTTCCCACTCGACAGCAAGACCAACTGAAATTACTTCATTTGCAATATGCCTCCTCACTTAGAACATACCCATACTATATTCTAAGCTTTGGGGGAGTCACACCCTCAATCTCATAAAAATCACTTGTATACTTAAGCAATGTTATCATAGTTTAAACACTTATCCAATTAAGCATACAATACAAGATAAAATGCGATACAAAATAGAGAAGGAAAAACATAGAGTTGGGGGGCACAAACCGTGCCTAACACCCATTCATTCTTATATGAAAGCATGGTTACAAAGATACAAAGAGATGATCCCACAAATCATTTTGTATAGATACAAAGACAAGTTTAGTCAACATACTTGCCTCACCACTTTGCACCTATGCTCTCTTCCCTATCTGCAACCAATCCACCCCATAGTATGTCACATAACTTCACCTTGATCACTCATGCATATTGCTTCCTCTTGATGTCAATAGCTCATTCACACCTTGGTTATACATATGAGCTCGCTTAATATGAACTGTTGTGTTCGTTCTGAACCATCACGTTTTTTTGTGAACAGACCAACTCCAACTCATCACAAGACATGCCAAGGGGTCGCTTCAACCCATCAACATGCCTCATGCCACCCAATGCATATGGGTCAACTTCCTTGTGTGTGCATTGACTTTATTTCTATCCTAGCCAAGTCATCCCCATCCATGCTTTCATACGACCAAGTTAGTGCCTCTTCATCGCAAGGTCAGTTAGGTGTCAGACCCCTTGGGACTGCATGCCCAAGACATGCACCCAAGACGCTCTTGTCTGCGCATGTAAGGTGTTCACTCACCCAACCAATCGCATACTTCGTCAACAAAATTGCCTTTGAACTCACCTAAGGAGCGTGCATGCTCAATTGGTGCTGGGGGGTTTTACAGATGTCCATTGACATTCACCAGTAAACAATTGTGTGATGAGAACTTGGTAAAATCCACATATGAGAAAGAAATGATGGTTGTCCTTCAAGTCATTGATACATGGTGCTTGCATCTCATTGGGAGGTGCTTCCAGCTCAAGAAAAACCATCATAGCCTAAAGTAAATTTTAGAGCAATAGTTGTCATCACCAAAGCAACACAAGTAGGTCACTAAGATTCTAGGTTATGAATATGAGATCTTATACAAGAAGGGAAAGGATAACGTGGTGGTTGATGCTTTGTCTAGGATATATGAGAAGGAAGGTTCCCTCTTTACGTTATCCTTATTGCTGTTGACTTGGATTAGAGAGGTATGACACAAATGGTTGGCTAATGACAAGGTGGCTCAACTCATCCAATGGATCAAAAAGGACCAACCCCCTTATAGGCTATATTTAGCAACATGACAGCCTGAGGTATAAAGGTCATATTTTTGTGGTACAAAAATCTACTTTAAAATAATTTATGTTATCATAATTGCATTACTCTTGTAGTGTAGGTCACTTAATCTTTCAAAAACATGCCAACAAACTAAGCGCTCCTTCCTTTGGGAAAGCATGAAAAAGGGTGTTGATACTTTTGTAGTTGAATGTAACACATGTCAACATAACAAGGGTGAAACCGTGAAGAATCTTGAGGCATTTTAATGGCTAATAATCTCTCCCCCTATCTAATATGACATTTCCATGGATTTCATTGTTATCCTCTCAAAATATAACAACAATTTTTTCATCATGGTGGGATTTGACCACATGTCCAAATATGTTCACTTTTGTGCCTTAAAATAACCATTTATGTCGACCACATTGCCCATGTATGCATAAATCATATTTTTAAATTACATGTCATGCTTAATTCCATTGTGATAAATCAGGATCCTACCATCACCAACAAGTTCTAGCAAGAGTTGTTTAAACTACAAGGAACACACAAGAAAATGAGCACAACTTATCATCCCCAAACATATGGTCAAATAGAGGTGGTCAATAAATTCCTGGAAACTTATTTGCGATGTTTTGCATCAAACCAATAGGGCCAATGGGCTTAATGCTACCTCTTGTTGAATAGTGGTACAATACCACCTATCTTGATGTTATTGAAATGTCACCATATGAAATTGTCTATGGACAAAAACCTTAGTCTCATTGTACTTACTAGGAACACACAACGTTCAAGAAGTGGATCACATGCTTAACACCAAGTAGTCATTCTCAATACACTTAAAGACAATCATGGTTTTGGCTCAAAATAAATGAAACAACAAGTAGATTAACATCGCTCCAAGTTCCCTTTTGAAGAAGGGGATTAGCTGTTTCTTTGTCTTCAACCCCATAAGGAGACACCTCTAGCCAACATAAGTTAGCACCAAAGTTCTATGGACCCTTTCAAATCCTCTACCACATTGCACAAATCACTTACATATTTGATCTTCATGTGTCCTATTTGAAGAAGGTAGTGGGGGGGAATTGTAAAGTTCAAACTAGCCTTCTCGAACTTGATGAAGAAGGCTCCATTTGGTTACATTTGAAGGTAGCATTTTCCACAAGAGAGTGTTGACTGTGCTAGAACACTGCCCAAGAAGTCCTAATACAATGGAAGGATATGTAGCTAGAAGATGCCACCTAGAAATTGATGGTGATTTTATAACAATTTCCACACCTTCAACCTTAAGGACAATGTTTCTTTTAAAAGGGGGAGGGTATGTTAGGGACCTACCCAAACTTCTCTACTTTGGGGTACTTATGAGTTAGTCCAATAATGTATGAGATCATCATTTTTTAATAAGGCCCATTAGATAATTGGTGTGTGGTTACTCAATGTAAAATGGTCATATTTTCTAAATAATGCCCACAAGGTGGTTGCCACTCAATAATGATGGGACCATAAGTAGTTATAGGTTCTTTAGTGAACAACTGATCCAGGTGGATATCGGTGGCCACCCACCTTTTTTGACTGGCTCAAAACAGTTTTCTGGCAATTTTGGCAATTTACTATTTTTAGTAGGTTTTAACTTCCAGGGCCATTTTGAGGGATTAAATGAAGGTTTTTTTAGATATAGGTTCTCAATGATAGTCTAAGGCATCATTGAGCCCCCAAAATGAATCTCCTCGATGATACCTTTCCAATGAGCTATCATACGCATAAAACAGAGATCGTATGCAAAAGTTACGACCCCGGGAAGTTGATGTACTAACTTACCCAAATGGGGCCCACATGACTTTTGGCGCTTCATCTCCTAGGGTTAGGGTTTTCATATGTCTAGGGTTTTTGGCATTCTTGTTTATTGTAAAAAGGCTTTCAGAGCCTCATTTTAATGATCTTCTTGCGAATGCGAGTAGCCATCACATCTCTTCTCAAAGATAAGCTGCCACCATTCTAGCGAGTCTTTCACTCTGTATTTTTATAGTCTCTGTACATTTCTTTCATTAATAGAAATCGTGTATTACTGTATCTCTGTGTTTATGGTTGCATCTCTGATATATTTCTGTTATATTATTGGATATACACGATATCTCTATGCATTTCTTTATTATACCTCTGCTCTCATTTCATGCCGAAAATAATCCGGATCAGTGGTATCAGAGCAGGCTACTCTTGATCGTTTTTTCAGTGCATGTCCCTGATGAGGTCCGAGTATAGAAAGTTGGGTCTCGAGCTTGTCTCTCTTGAAGACAATCGCTCTCGCACACCCAAGAAACCCTCAATGGTGGAAAAAAAGAAAAACGACAAAGCAGGCGATCCTATCAATCTGTTGCTTGAGAAAGCTCTCATGCGACAGAGGGACGAAATGATGGAGAATTTTTCCCACATCCTTCAATGCCTGCCGATGGCATTAGACACATCTTTATCAAGCAGCCACTTTGGACGCACCTCGCCTTTCAAGGTACAAGTTAATTTTGATATTCCTGTATTTGAAAGATAGGTAGATGCAGAAGCCCTAGAAAAATGGTTAACTCTGCTAGAAGGTTATTTCTCTGTTCATAATTTTTCCGACAAAGAAAAGATCACCTTCTCACTCCTTAAAGCTCTCCCCCATGTCAAACATTGGTGGGAAACTTACTGGGAGCAAAGTTCCACAGAGGAGTCTGGAATATATGGGGTCGATCCCACTTGGGATTTTTTTGTGGATGCAGTAAAGGAACAGTATTACCTTGTTGGAAACTATGAGGATCAGTACATGAGATGGACCACACTGCGGCAAGAGAGGGGCCAAGCAGTTCCAGAGTTCACAAATACCTTCCATACCTTGCGCACCAAGATGGGTATCAAAGACTCCGAACGACATTTGGTTCTAAAATACCGTGGGGCTCTACACAGATACATCCAGACTAAAATGGATTTTCTGGACATCTCATCACTCGGTGCTGCTTATCAATATGCTGTTAAAATTGAGCAGAAATTTAAGCACCAGAATAAACAGGAATTCAGGTCTGCAAATCCGCAACAACCAAAGTATGACAAAGACGGCCCTAACAAACAGTCTCCCAAAAACTAGTTCAAGACACAAGAAAATAAGGGTCACGGGAAGAAAAAGAAGGACACTGAAAAATGGTGTGATTTTCACAAAAGCCCCTGGCACAACACCAATGAATGTCGCTCAAAACAGTCATTGGTGGCCGAGATCAAAGAAAAGGAGCCGAACCCTGATTCAGAATCTGATTCTGAAAATACTGGTAAAGGACAGATAATTGACGCAGACCCCACTGCTATTGTCATGACTGCAACAATTCAACCAGAAGAACCAACAGATCCTGAAGAGGGGGGGGCACCTTTTTCATTCACAGATGTGGGTGAAGGGGACCCTGCTGCATTTTATTGTTGATAGCGGAAGCCAGAAAAACCTCATCTCAGTAGAGGTCATCAAACAGTTGGGATTGTCGACAACACCACACCCGCAACCATACAACATCGAGTGGCTTCGGCAAGGATGAGATCTATGTGTCAGCCAACAGTGTCGATTGTCATACGACATCCAACCCTTCAAGGATGAGGTATTATGTGGTGTTGCCCCACTGGATGTCTGTGATGTTCTCTTGGGCCAACCATATATGTGGAGACGCCATGCTGTTTATGAGTCTCGACCCCATAGTGTCATTGTTACTTTGTGGGGTCATCTCTACAGAATACCAAAGGTAGTTCCAACTATTCTTCCACCTAAAAAGTGTCGCAAGGTAGTATCTCATACTGCAAAATTCATCTTCTTCACAATCTGTTCAAAAGGGGAACAGAAGGACACTGCAACCACTACAACCTCGCCCCCTGCACCTTCTATCCAACAGAAGCAGGTCGACAAGGTTGCAACAAAGCGCAAAGATTCATTCTGCACACCTTCCTCTCATGTAGCTCAACTTGTTGAACATCCTCAACTTCAACAGGTTCATGACAGACTTCCGCAAACTAAGCAATGCGACGTCTCCAGCAATACAAGCAACTCACCAAGATGCAGATCCAACAAACGCTTTTCCCTCTCCCCCGGGAACTCAACACAATGGAGACCATTGCTTTCTAAGGAGGGAGGATTGATCCAGGTGGATATCGATGGCCACCCACCTTTTCTGATTGGCTCAAAACAATTTTCTAGCAATTTTGGCAATTTACTATTTTTAGCAGGTTTTAACTTCCAGGGCCATTTTGAGGGCCTAAATGAAGGTTTTCGAGATCGAGGTTCTCAATGATAGTCGGAATCATAATTGATCCCCCAAAATGAATCTCCTCGACGATACCTTTCCAACGAGCTATCATACGCATAAAACAAAAATCGTATGCAAAAGTTACGACCCCAGGAAGTTGATGTACTAACTTACCCAAATGGGGCTCACATGAATTTTGGTGCTTCATCTCCTAGGTTTAGGGTTTTCGGATGTCTAGGGTTTTTGGCATTCCTGTTTATTGTAAAAAGGCCTTCAGAGCCTCATTTTAATGATCTTCTTCCGAATGTGAGTAGTCATCACATCTCTTCTCAGAGATAAACTGTCACCATTCTAGCGAATCTTTCACTCTGTATTTTTACAGTCTCTGTACATTTCTTTCATTAATAGAAATCGTGTATTACTGTATCTCTGTGTTTATGGTTGCATCTATGATATATTTCTGTTATATTATTGGATATACGCGATATCTCTGTGCATTTCTTTATTATATCTCCGCTCTCATTTCGTGCCGAAAATAATCCAGATCAACAACTATTTATAAATGCAAAAGACTATGTAATATTTTGTCTAAGTATTTTCATTGTATTGGAGCTCCACTCATTTGGGAGTTTCTCACCTCAAATAGGCTTGTGAATGTTACTTGGGCTTGTGAATGTTACTCTCTTCTTTGATTATCAATATAAGGGTTAATATTAAGCAAGTTCAATACTCTTGTTTCTCTTATTTTAACTTCTGGGTAAAATCATGAATCTGGGCAACACTTTCGTGACAATCGGGTCTCCAAAATTTCTAGCGGCAATTTTTCGGCCGAACAAATGTTTCTTTCGGCCGAAAATTTTCACGTCAAATTTAACGGTTCCCTCGAAATTTGTGTACAATGTTTTTTGGATGAATTATTTTCCTTTGGTAAGCATATTTCGGCCGAAACTTTTATTTTTAACGGATTCCGTTAAAAACTAGGTTTCGGCCGAAAGAATATTTCGGCCGAAAACTTCAAAATGGGATTGTTTGCAGAAAACTGCAAATTCTCTCTATCTTACTTCATCTTTGGAGGTAGCAGACTCCTACAAATACTCAGAAAAATCCATATCTCTAAAAATACACAAAGGAAAATTATGAAAAATTTATATTCATAATTGTTAAACAGTTCTCTTCAAAAGGGTATTTTTAGATTTTACTTTTAAGTAAAAATTAAGATAGATACAAGGTATAGAAAAACACGTGTTTAAAATCTGCAACGTTTTCATCTTGGTCAACTTAAAAAAATTCTAGAAATTATAATATTCATCCGTTAGATTCAAAATTATAGTCATAATAAAATAGAGTCTCTGTAGATTGTTGCAGTATATTTCATTTCTTAAAAACATAAGTTTAATAATAGATAC
>JASDQU010105297.1:64876-79637 GCA_032191745.1 Picea mariana
TTGCAGTATAGTGAAAAATAAATTTTGCTACTAAATTTTCACACATCAATGAAGATAATTATAAATTTTAATATTGATAATATTTAGATTACTTCACAATTTTATTTAAAGTTTTTTCTTTTATGATAACCTTTTTATTAATATAATAATTAGATTCTTAATAAAAAATTAAAAGTTAATATATATTTAAAGTTTTTTTTATAAACTTTTTTATTAATATAATAATTAAATTCTTAATAAAAATTTAAAAGCTAATATATATTTTTTTCTAGTAAATGAATGCATTATTAGAAATTTGAAGATGATATGTGAATGCATTATAACATATTTTACCAGAAATTTGAGCACGAGTTGAATGCACTTATTAATATATTTTTTAAGGTATTTTGAAGCAAATAAATGTATTGTAGCAAATTTTGCAATTACTTAAAGCGCTTTGTTGGCTTTTCTATTACAGAATGAATTAATATGGTGTTTGTTTTTTACCTATAATTAGGTTAATAGAAGCAAAATGATTGTACTTTTTATATAACTAATTTTTTATTTAATTTATTAAATTAATTCAATTGGTTTGAATAATTTTTTTTAATTGGTTTGAACAAATTCTTTCAAAGCAATTCATTGTTCAATAATAATCTTTCTCAGTAATTCCAAGAAAGTGAAAGCATCAATGGAGCATGCTAGGAAGAGGAAGTTTTTAAGATAAAAATTATAAGTATAAAATAATGATTAATATAAATGAAAATAATTTTTCAAAAAGTTATGACTTGAATAGTGGGTGATGAAGTGTACTGTTAAAGCATTTCTTTGTGTGAAGTTATTTTTAAAAATTCTCGAAATTAATCCAAAGTAAAATAAATGCATTCCTTTTTTATGTAAAGTTACTTATTGAAAATCCTCCAAAGTAAAGTAAATACAGGACATATTTCTATATTCAACAAACCTAACATGGGTTTAAATAAAAATTTAAAAATACATCTATATTCAAAACTGCATAGAGGACATGTTTAATCCATAAGATTTACAAATACTTGTAAAAATACTCTTTACACATATCAGAACAAGCATTTGCCAAAGTGTCAGTCCTCACTTGTATGAAAACAACATAGCTGAACTCATGCAATTCAAACAATGGATGACTGTGAGGCCTCTACGTTTCATATATATCAGAACAAGCATTTCTCATTGAGACAATCCTCACTTTTATGAAAACAACATACCATTCAAGCATTCGATGAGGCCTCTAAGTTCAGATCAAAGCTTTCAGCGGGGCACTTATCCGATGCATTAGAAGAAGAACTTTCAGCAGGCTGGATGCTTTGTTTGCCCTTTCCCTCATAACTGCTCAGATTATCCTTCGTAAAAACCCTACATACATCCTTTTGTGCAGACATGGTATCCTTACCTGCACAAAAGTCTTCCCACTGGAACGATGGCATACGGGGTGGTTTGGCTTCTATAACTTTGACATCCAAATCTTCTCCTGTGAGCATCTTCTCCCAAATACCGAAATTCATGTGCTTAGTTTTCATATATTGAATTCTCTCCAACAAAGCAACAAACTCCTCGAAATCGTCTCGAGAACTCTCGAGTGATTCCCTTCGCTGGTGTTTGGCCTCTACCCGATATGTTTCATTTTGTGAGTCCTCCTCATGTTGAACCGAAGCACATGATTCCAACTCGAGCAATCGCTTGGGTTCCTTGCAGAAGTCCATGAATCTAATTCAAACACAGTAGATTTAAGAATAACGAAATCATGGACTGAACATCCTTCTAGCTGCTGCAGTGGTCATGAGCCAATACACTTCAGAGGCAGAACCAACATGGAAAACCTCGTAGAAAACATTTATATTTCCATGGCTTTATGTAAGACAAAACTGTATGACAGAGAGAAAATCGAAAGAAACATTATTGGGAACAGCAAAAACTAGAGGGAAAGTTGCAAACTTGGGCTCTGCAGATTAGGACAGAAAATACAGGAATCAACGCACATGGAGGTCTGTACTGTAGTGACATCAATTCACAAAAATCCAAATGAAGCGCAAGAAGATAAAGGGACGTTACAGTAACGAAAATATATATAATATTTTGTAGGTTTAGTGAAAGACAGAAATCCATGATGGATGTACCAATCATTCAGCTGTTCGGTCCAATCAAAGCTCTTTGGGCTACTGAAATGATTTAAATCAAACGTCATTGAATGTGCATTATCTAACGTCATGCAGATGACGTTAGCACTCATACGTCGGCTGCTAGACTTTTCGAGACTTTCAACCGATGAATCTACCGGTGCGCAAAAACGTTGAATACTTACCAGTCTGGTGAAAACAAAATCCAAACAAAATTAACGTTTTGGTTTTGGGATCTGGCAGAATTCATGTCCATTTTTTTTTTCTCTGAAAAGCAAAATTAGAGAGGCAAAATTAGAGAGGGAAGATTGCTCTGAGTTACCTATTCCCTTTTCTAGATTTTTAATGGACAAATCTACTCGCTCTCAAAAACCTTGAATACTAGATTGGTGAAAACAAAAACCATAACTTTTTGGTTTTGGGATCTGGCTGGATTCATGTTTATTTTTTTGCTTGAAAAGTTGAACTTGAGACGGAAGTTGCAATCTTTCTTCTTGAGTTCAGTTTTTCAGGCAAAAAAATGGATCTGAATTCGGCCAGATTTTCAGGGTAGTTTGATTTTTGCATGAATCAAAGTTTCATGCATTTCGGAATCTTACCTCAGAAGTTTTGCCCCATTTTAAACCAACCCAAATGTTATATTTAAAAATATAATCTAAACAATAAAAAAATTAAAATTTCAACCAAATTTATATAACCAATTTTATAAAAAATGTCAAAACTTAAATCCCTAAACAAAACTAAAAACAAAATGTTGAATTCAAAAAATAATTTACATAAAAATGATTACAATGAGGGAAGGATTACTGTTAGAAATTTCAGTTTCATGTTCCTATTGGAACAATATTTTATTGTGTAACCATTCTCATGATATGACATTGTTATTCAACATTCTTTTGGCTATGGATTCAACATTTTCTTTTAACAGTATGACAAGAATCAGGGTGGTATGTGAGTGAACAGTTAGTTATATTTATTGGCTGTGAATTGGACTGGATGTATATTTGAGGTGAATTCTCATGGAAAACTTTAACTTTAGACTTTAGAATTTAAAAGAAGAATTTCATATTTGTAGTGAATTGGAATTTGTGATGAATTTGAAGAGAGAAGGTTTAAAATTTGGCTTGTAAATTAGGTGTATAAGTTCATTTTTTTTGTTTTTGTTTTTTTAATATGAGAACTTTACTACATATTCCAAAATTGTCAAGAAAAAACTTCGCAAAGTCATTCTAGACAGTCTTTATGAACATATAGAATCATTAGAAGAAAAGGAGAGCAGAGAGAGAAACACAACTCCAAACAGAGTTATAGGTAATGTTTGATAGAAAATTTAGATTGTTGGAAGACAATATTCATACGCAGATAAATAATAAAATATTAGGGTTTGAGATTAGAATACAAGAAATGGAAAAACAAAAACAATCAACCCAAGAAGGAAAGATCTACACAAATCTGAACATGAGAGATAGGATTAAAGAGATATAAGAAAAACTAACTAACAATTTGACTCTAATTAGTTTGGAAAATAAATTGGATATCAAACTCATCAAAGAGGAAATGAATAAGTTAATCTAGTTGGATCATGAGCCTAACAAAAGAGCCTTGAACCTCATAATTTTTGGTATAAAAGAACAACTACCAATAATGAAAGAAGAACTAAAACATAAATCACAAATTGAAACAATTTACATCATAGAAGCAAAGAGGTAGGGAAAAATAATTGAACATAAAGATAGGTTGATCCATGTCAAATTAAGTTGTAATGACCATAAATATGACATACTTAGTAAATCCCCAAGTTTAAAAGGTCACTAATATTTATAAGCTCCACTAGACCAAGCTAAATTAAGGAAGGAAGTTCAAAAGGTAAAAGAAAGAAAGAAGGAAAATGAACAATAATTAAAAATCTAAAAAGTATTATCATAGATAAAGACCAAAATGATAATAATAAATTGAAATTTGAGACATTTAGTTTTAATGAGCATTAATTAGCATGGTTATCATATATATATAAATAATTAAATTATTAAAATATATAAATAACAAAATATCCTTTTTTATTTTTATTTTTAAGTTTCTTTTTTATTTTTATTTTTAAGTTTACATTTCATGTAAGAAAAACCCATAAAACTTATATATATATATATATATAATTGAGTAATTATGGTGAAAAATTTAAGCAAATTTGTTTAAATATATAATTTTTTCTTTGAGATATCTTTTTATTTGATTTAGAATATATAAATAACAAAGTATCAATTTTTTAAGTTTACATTTAAATTATGTAAGAAAAATCCATAAAACTTATATATATATGTATATGAATTATTAAAATTTATAACTAAACAAGTAAACATTGTTATAATAGTATATATATACAATCCACTAGTAAACATTGTTATAATAGTATATATATACAATCCACTAATTATGATGAAAAATTTAAGCAAACTTGTTTAAATTTATAATTTTTTCTTTGAGATATCTTTTGTTTTTCACATAAATGATTCAGGTGAAGATCCTTTGTTTATCACATAAATGATTCATATGAAGATCCACATAGCTTTGAATTATAATAGTAGATATACAATCGAGTAATTATGGTGAAAAATCTAAGCAAACTTGTTTAAATATATATATATATATTTCTTGAGATATCTTTTTTCTTTCACATAAATGATTCATGTGAAGATGCACATAGCTTTGAAAAGTAAACATTGTTATAATGGTATATATACAATTGAGTAATTATGGTGGAAAACCTAAGCAAACTTGTTTAAATATATAATTTTTTTATTGAGATATTTTTTTTTCACATAAATTATTCTTCTGAAGATCCACAAAGCTTTGAAAAGTATATATATATTTTAAAATATAAAACATTAGGTAGTTATTTTTAATTATGGAAATTATTATAATGGATAAATAAATTAAAAAGTATATGTATATTTTAAAATATAAAATATAAAATAAAATATTAGTTAGTTATTTTTAATTATGGAAATTATTATAATGGATAAATAAATTATATTTATGGATTTATATATATATATATATATATATGACAAAAATATTTAATGGAGCTTTATTATAGAAGAAGAGTGGCGGAGCCACCAGAACTGTTACATCTGAGTTGATACAAGTTCGATTGAGTTGTTACAATGTCAGGAAGCTCTACCGGCCTTCTTGATTACAGTTCTTAGAGCTAGAAATCCTTCCTAATCTTTAGCTTCACTGTATGTGGAGGCTTCTATACAAAATGTCTTCGTCACAATGTTATTTGAAGAGTACTTGCTTGGACTAAACTTTACTGGCCAAATTTCTTTGGGCCTCCCTTCTTGGGAAAACCTCGCTCCAGTTGCTAGTCCTTGTTCAACTTTTCCATTTGGGTTTCCAACTTGCTGACTCGTTCTTCAAATTCATTCTTTGGGTCTTTTTATTCATGGCGAATCTGATCCAACTCCTCTAAAAACCCGATTTCGGTCGATGTGATATCAATTTATAGCATTTCTAGTCGTCGACCTACCTCTACATCCAAGTTCTGAAGGAAATCGTCCTGGTTGTGCAGATAGTGTTTGAGCCTTTTCAGTTCCTCTTCCATCGCCTTCATCTTGTCCTCCGTCGACGACTTGCTCCCTGAAATGGATGCCATTTCTTCTACTTCTTCTCTTGTTTTCCTTCTTCTATGTGGGTAGTTTCCTTTCCCTGCTGTTCATTTGCCTCTGTGTGGGAGACTTCCTTTTATCAAGTTTCTCTGAGGATAGAGTGGCTCTTCCCGGCCCGTTATTTTATCTCGATTTCTTCCAGATTCGGGCTCCCTTTCATATGAACGATCCATTGCATCTAGCTGATCTGAGCGATCTGGCACAGAGTATGGGTTGTGTTGGGTCCTTTTCTTTTTCTGAGATTTTAGTGACCGAATGATTGAAATTCCCCTCAAACCTGACGTCAGTCTTATCACTATCTGTCTTGTTTCAGGCCTTGTGAGCTGATCGAACCTTTGGCGTATCCTTTACTTTCCCTCTTTGCCAGCGTGCGTCCTTGTGTTCTCATTGTCTTTTCTGGCTCCCCGTGATCGTAGCCTGCCTACCCAGGCCTTACATAATTGCCACGAATGACGCGATTCCATTGACTTGGAGTGTTCCAATACTTGAGAGTGCACCTTTGTTGGCTTCTGCATCTACTGGTGCATTCAACCTCCTGATAACATGAAACAATTGACCTTGATTTCAGGCTTCCCAGTTGTAGATGGACTTTCTCTAGTATGTGCTGGAGTTTTGCTTGCTTGAATGTGTTACGGAGGATCAGAGCTTGAATAATGATTCTAGAATCCCCTATAATCACTAGGTCTTGGACGTTTTTACTGATAGCCTGGTTCATCCCTTGCCAAAGCGCCAGTGCTTCTGCTATGTTGTTTGTTTATGCTCCTAAACTCTAGGCATAGGATAGTTCTAGCTGTCCATTGGGGTTTACTAGGATCCATCCTCCGCCTGCCACTCCAGGGTTTCCTTTGGAGGCCCCGTCAAAGAACAAAATGTTCTTGCTTTTCTGTCTTTTCCATTCCTCGAAATCTTCCTCCTCCTTCTGGATTTCCCATGTTTCCTGATTTAACTCGTTGACTATTTGCTGTGAGCGGTCCCTGATATTGAAGATTTTAATCCATTGCTCCTCTTCTGGCTCAAGGAATCTCGAGTTCTTTACTTTGCAGTAGTAAGGGGCACTTTCGCCAAAGTAGGCCTTTATCTTTGTTGCTACTTGTGCTGGGTTACTTTTGGTCTCCCTGAAAAGCCTGTTATTCTGCTCCAGCCAAATCTTCCAAAGGATGAATTTTGGAAGTGTTCTCCAGATAGTGGAAAGGTGGTCCTTTTTCGTGATTTGAAAGGGACATAGGGAAGTCCAGTTTCAGAGCAGGGTGATGATCTCTTGAGGTAGGATGAATGTTCTTGGCTTCAGCCCAAGGGCCAAATGCCAGACCTCCTTGGCGTATACGCATTGCAAGAGCAGATGGTTCGAAGTTTCCTCCTCTTGCGAGTAGAGTGGACTTCTGGTTGGGCTTTCCCATCCTCTCCTTCTCAGATTATCACTAGTTAGAATGCTCCTGTGGGCCAAGGTCCATACAAACATATCTATATTTGGGATGGACTTTGAAGTTCAGATGGCTCTCCAGGCTGCTGGGTCTGGTGGGACATGGGGAACAACGGTAAGGTATTTATACCTTGTTGTTGTTGTATAGTCTCCAGAGAGTGATCTCCATCCTCTTTTGTCTTTTTCCCTTGCTTTTATAAGGGTTTTCCCTTGTAAATAGTCCGTCAAGGTGTTCCATTCCCCGTCGAGCTCTTGAGGTCTGTTGTTGGCTTCCCACCGGAGCAAAGTTTTGTCCACATCTTCACTCCAGATCGATATGTCCCAGAGGGTGATTAGGTCTCGAGTTCTCATCCAGGATTTGAGCTGATCTAGTCCTTCCCTTGAACTATAAGGTGGGTCTCCCAGAATTGAGTCTTCCCAAACATTAATTTTCTTTCCATTCCCTGGTATCCAGGTGAGGTGAGGCCTGACGAGATGCAAAGATTTTAGACACAAATTAAATATAGGTGAGCCTTTCTCCACAATTGTTGGTCGATCCAGGCATTTGGTTCTGGGGCCTCGAAAGTGCTTCTTCCAAATCACTTTTTTTCTCCAGGAGGACTTCTTCGAAACAAGGCTCCAAAGCAGCTTGGCTCCTAGAGCTAAGTTTTGGGAGTGGATTTCTTTTAATTGGAGGCCTCCTTCTAAAAATGTCCTGGTTACTTTCTCCCAGCTTATTAGGTGCAATTTCCTCCCTTTTTGCTTCCCTCCTTCCCACAGGAACCTTCTGACAAGAACCTCGATTTTTTGAATCATGGTGGAAGGGGCTAGTAACAGAGAACTTTGGTAGACCGAGATGCTTTCTAAAACTGCTTTAATGAGGACAAATTTACCCATGAGGTTGAGCCAGTTTGCTCCCCAAGAGTTAACTCTTTCTTTTAACTTGTCTATCAGTGGTAGCCATTGAAATGCCTTTGGCTTGGCCTTGAAAATTTGTATTCCCAGGTATTTAAACTCATCCCAATTGGTGCAACCTTCCATTCCCAGGACTCTTGATATCTCCAACATTTCCCTTGGCGAGATGTTCCATCCATAGATCTTTCTTTTAGGCAGGCTTATTTCGCTTCCTGAGATCTCGATGTAAATGTTTAGCTCCACTTTAAACTTCCTTGCTGTCTGAACACTTGATCCTCCCAACAGTAAAGTATCATCCGCAAATTGGGCGTGATTGATGTCTTTTACCCCTAGGGCTATTCTCAGGCCCTAGAGATTGTTATGAAATTGGTCGTGGTCCAGCTGGAAGCTGAGCACGGAGGCTTGAATTGCATAGAGAAGCGGGGAGAGGGGGCAACCTTGCTGGAGGCCCCTAGAGGCTTGAAAGAACTTAGTTTCTCGACCGTTTACTAGGGGGGTGATCCAAGGGGTTCGAATACAAGATTTTATCCAATTTATAAAGGCTGGAGCAAAGCTGAATTTTTCCATGACTTTGAACAAGAAGTTAGGCCTGACTCTATTGAATGCATTTGTGAGATTTAGCTTTATGATCATACCTTTGTATTTTCTTCGAATGCTTGAATGTAGCGCTTCCTGAACTAGGACAATGTTGTCCACTATATTTCGTCCTTTGATGAATCCGCCTTGGTTCTCTTGGATGATTGCAGGGAGGATTTTTTTAATTATGTTGGCTATTATTTTTATGAGGATCTTGTAGCTTTTGTTTTAGAGAGAGATTGGTCGGAATCTTCCAAAACTTACTGCTCCTTTTTATTTCAGAATAAGAGCTAGGACGAACGAGTTTGTTCCTCCTCCTATCTTGCTGCAATTATGAGATTTCCGGATCAATTTTAGTAGATCTGTTTTTATTATATCCCAACAGTTTTGATAAAATATGGCTGTGAATCCATCTAGTCCCAACGCCTTGTCTGGGTTCATCTGGTCGAGGGCCTCTTTTATTTCTTGTTGATTTACTTCCTTTACCAATTTGTTGTTGGTGTCTTCTTGGATAACGGACGGTACAAGGGAGAGCTGATAGGCATTGGAGTCTATTAGGGGCGTTTGAGTCTCCGAGTAGAGAGTTTCGAAGGATTCTGTCGTAACTTCTTTTATGCCTTCAAAATATGATATAATCTGGTCATGAACATGGATTTCATTGACTGTCTTGAACTGCTTCCTTGCTTCAGCTTGCTTGTGGAAGTAACTGGTGTTCTTGTCTCCTACTTCCAGCTAGAGGCTTCTGGATTTTTGTTGCCAATACATTTCCTCCTCCCTGCAGGCTTGACGCCATGTTCTTTGGAGGTGGTCCTCTTTGTGCAGAGTTTCTTGAGTTGTCTCCTGATTTTCCATTTCCAGTTGATGTTTTTCTAATTGTTTTTAGGCTTCTTGTCGTTTACTAATTGGATTCTTTTGGGTTTTAGCCCAGGCTTTAAGTGCTACCTTGAGCCTCCTAAGTTTTTCTTCCCAAAAGAAAAATGGGGATCCTCTGACTTTCTCATTTCAGATTTTGGCTACCAAGTCCTGGAAGCCTTCATTTTGGAGCTAGGCAGGGCTAAATCTGAAGGGGATAGGCCCTAAATTTCGGTGCTGCAAAATCTCCAACAAGATTGGTTTATGATCTGACACACTGTGCGGTAGGATAGAAGTTGAGAGCGTTAGTCCCAAGAGTATAAAGGAGCTTTGGACTAAGAACCTGTCTAGCCTGGCAACAATATGCCTTGGTCCTACTGTCTTGTTTGACCAAGTGTATTTTCCCCTGATTGGTTTGGCATCCTCCAACTCCCAATCTGACATGATATCTTCTACCCATTCCCTTGCAGGGTCTCTCACAATGGACCCACCTTTTTTCTTAGTTGCAACGAGGGTTACATGGAGATCCCCCCCAATAATGATGTTTTCTAGGTCATTTGAGAGTAGAAAATCTTTAATCGAATCCCAATAGTTTCTTTTTTCATCTAATAAGACCATGACATAGAGGTTGAAGAGAATTACCAGTCGACTCATTTCTTTGTGTAGTATACTAGTGAAAATCCAATGCATGCATGTTTTGGATTTTATTAGGTCATACTTTGTGGTGTCCCAGAGGGTACCAAGACCTCCTGAGGCGCCTCTTGCGATTACTGTTATTCCTTGGCTTTTTTTCCAGAGGGATTTTGTTTCTTGGAGAAAGTTTGGTTCCTCCATCTTGGTCTCCTGGATTAGAAGGATCTCGGTCTTTGACAGTCTGATTATGTCTTTGAGGGTTTCTTCCTTTATTCTACTGCTGAAACCCCTACAGTTCCAGGAGGTTAGCTTCATTATTTACCTGGGGGAAGGGGGGTATGGGCTCCTTGGTAAGCCCTGGACAACTTTCTTGTCATTCTTACATTGATCAGTTCTCTGATTGTTGGTTGCGAGCCACTAAGGATGTCTTTGTAGGTTTCCTTTTCCCTTTCTTCTTTCTTAGATTTCCTTCCTCTGTCTGCTTTTTTGGGAGTGACAATGGATTCACTAGTGCCTGTAGAGTCGTTATCTGAGGAAACCTCTCCTGGTTCCATGTTTGGTCTTCCTTCCTACTCTGCAGCGGCCTTTTCCTGCCCCTCTTCCCTTTCAGGCACTGGTTGATCTCGGGCTCCTGGGGGAGTCTTTTCTTGTGTTTCTAAATCAACTGGACGGGCTTCCTCTAGTTCCTCTTAGGACGTTTTCTCTGGTTGCTCTTGATCTAACCCTTTGAGACTATTCCCTGCTGTGGGAGCCTCTGTCCGATTTCCCTGCTCTTTGGTCTGTGTTGTGGTTGTCTTTTCATTCCGAGATCCTTTTGTCTTGACTGATGTTTTCCCTTTTCTGGGTTTTTTCCAGCCTTCTGTGTCTTCTTTCTCTTTGCTGGATCTTTTTGGGCAGTTTCATTGGAAATGGTCGTATTCATGGCATCCCCTACACTTGAAAGGTAGTTGTTCGTAGTCGATCTTCTGATAATGCTAGCAATCTCCAACCTTTAACTTGATTTCCTCAGGAAGGCCAACCTCTAGATCCACTTATACACAGAGGCACGCGTAGGAGTAGTGGTCTTTGGGGTCTGCCCTGTCAATATACTGCCCGAGCCCATTCCCTATTGCTTGGAGTGAGCTGGGATTCCAACAATGGAGCAAGATATTGGGTAGCTTGACCCAGACTGGGACGTCCTTGGGCACTTCTAATGCAGGGTCGAAGCTTGGAATCCATCGGTTCAGGTATAGCCCTTGTGTTCCCATAAAATACGTGTCATTCCTGAATATTAGATCTCTGTCTTCCTGTGAGATGAATTCAAAAATGAAGAATCCTCTTCCCACTACATAGCAAGTGACGTTGTTTCGGATCAACGGACGCCAGTTCCTTTGGATCCAGTTATCTATAGATCTGGTTGACGACCATAAGCCCATGAATTGGCCTACCAGTCCACGGTCAGACAGAGAGATTGCTACCCGCATAGGGTGATCCGACGGTAATTCAATTTCAAGGATCGAGTTGAGCTTCTTAACGAAGCTAGGCAGAGTTGTTGGGGGGAGTTTCTTACCTTGGGCGGCCAGGAGCTTGCAGAAGGAGGCTTTGGCAGAAGGAGGGGGCGACTCCCCTCCTCCCAATGCTTCCATCGTTGCAGCTGAACCGCGCCAGATCTAGAACCCTAGGCGGGCTTCAGAGCAACGCGTTTTTTTGTAATAAATTCCTATAAATAAATTTATTAAATAAATAATTTTTATTTATTAAAGAAAAGAGGTGATATTATGTAGATATTTTAAAAGTATTTAAAAATTTATATGGAATACAGTTTGAGTGAGTTTAATAGCTAAGAACGTGTTTTTTCTCTTAAGTCTCAAGTTCAAATCTAGAGGGAGGTTAGGGTATCTATACCTCCGTAGACTTTAGCAGTAAAATCATTGCGCATAGGGGGTCCCTTGTCCCACAAACAAGGGGGTCTCAAACACCAATTTGGTGTCTGGCTTGGCAATGACCTTAAAATTAGGGGGTCCCTTGTCCCACAAACAAGGGGGTCTCAAAGACCAACTTGGTGTCTGGCTTGGCCATGATCTTAAAACTAGGGGGTCCCTTGTCCCATGACCTTCAACCGACCTTCAACCGACGACCGACTCCCAAAAACGTTGAATACTTACCATTCTTGTAAAAACAAAAGCCTTAACATTTTGGTTTTGGGACTTGGTCCAATTCAAGCCCATTTTTTTGCTTGAAAAGATGAACTCAAGAAGGAAGATTGCTCCCGAGTTAGCCTACTCCCTAATAATATTCCAAAATCAAAACGTTAAGGCTTTTGTTGGAATCTTCCCTCTTTAGTTCCCCTTTTTAGGCAAAAAAATGGGCCTGAATCCAACCAGATTTTTAGGGGTAGTCTGCAGGGATGATTTTAAGGATGGAAATTTATTTTAAAATGTAGAAACCTTGGCGAATCTTACTAATTCATCATATGCCAACTATAAAATGTTTGGCGATATTTTTGTAAAAATATTCAAATTTCTAAGGATTTTGTATAGTTTGTATAAATTTTTGGCGATTTTTAAGGTAAAATAATTTTATCCTATAGAATTTGGGCGAATCGTTTTTAGAATAGTGATTTTTTTTTTGGGAAAAACCATGGAAAATTAGCCCATGAGCGAAATTTAGCCCCTAAAATCATCCTTGGTAGTCTGATTTTTGCATGGATCAAAGTTCCATGCATTTCAGAACCTTACCCCAGGGGTTTTGCCTCATTTTAAACCAATCCAAATGCTCAGAAAAATGATAAGAGTTCTGGATTGGCCGGAAATTTAAAATTCCACAAAGTAACTCGGAGGGAAGATTGCTCCCAGTTAGCCCACTCCTATTATTAGTTTAATTTGGATAAAAAATCGTTTAATTTTGATAAAAATATGGATTTGAGTGGTTAAGTATGTATAATTAGAATTTTCATTTTTTTAAAGTTGAATCCATTTCTACATTCAAAAATGCAATCTAAACAATAAAAAAAAATGAAATTTCATCTAAATTTATATAACCAATTTTATAAAAAACGCCAAAACTTAAAACCCAAAACAAAATTTTGAATTCAAAAAATAATTAAAGAGAAGGAAGGATTGTTGTTAGAAATTTCAATTCCATGTTCCTATTGGAACAATATTTTATTGTGTGACCATTCTCATGATATGACATTGTTATTTAACATTCTTTTGGCGATGGATTCAACATTTTTTTTTTAAACAGTATGAGAAGAATCAAGGTGGTATGTGAGTGAAGAGTTAGTTATATTTATATAATTTGAATATATGTTTTCATAAATGTTAAATAAATAAATGAATTTTTTCCAACCTTTTATTTGTTTGTTTTTAAATGAATTTCATGTAAAGACCTACAAAACTTTTGAAAATAATTTGAAAGAACATTATATTGGGAATTGGACAAGATTTGAAAGAAAATTATATTGGGAATTGGACAGGATGTATAATTGAGGTGAATTTTTATGAGGTGAATTTTTATGGAGAACTTTGGAATTTAAAAGAAGAATTTTATATTTGTTGTGTATTGGAATTTGTGATCAATTTGAAGAGAGGAGATTTAAAGAAGATTTAAAATTTGGTTTGTAAATTAGGTATATAAATTTATTTTTTTATATTTTTAATATGAGAATTTTACTACATATTCTAAAATTTTAATCTGTAAGGAAAAGTTTAGCAAAGTTATTTTATAGAGTTTTTATGAATATATAGAATTATTAGAAAAAAAAATGAGAGTAGAGAGAGAAGAAAAACTCCAAACAGAGTTAGAGATAATGTTTGATAGCAAATTTAGATTGTTGGAAGACAATATTCATACACAGAAAAATAATAAAATATTAGGGTTTGAGATTAGAATACAAGAAATGGAAAAAAAAACAATCAACCCAAGAAGGAAAGATCGACATAAATCTCAACATGAGAGATAGGATTAAAGAGATAGAAAAAAAACTAACTAACAATTTGACTCTAATTACTTTGGAAAATAAATTGGATATCAAACTCATCACCAAGGAAATGAATAAGTTAATCTAGTTGGATCATGAACCTAAAAAAAGAGTCCTGAACCTCATAATTTTTGGTATAAAATAACAAGAAGACGAGGACACTCTACCAATAATGAAAGAAGAACTAAAACATAAATCACAAATTGAAACAACTTACATCATAGAAGCAAAGAGGTAGGGAAAAATAATTGAACATAAAGATAGGTTGATCCATGTCAAAGTAAGTTGTAATGACCATAAATATGGCATACCTTGTAAATCTCCAATATTAAAGGGTCACTAATATTTATAAGCTCTAAGAGACCAAGCTAAATTAAGAAAGGAAGTTCAAAAGGTAAAAGAAGGAAGGAAAGAAGGAAAATGAACAATAATTAGAATTGAAAAAGGTATTGTGAAAAATAAAAACCAAAATGGTAATAATAAATAGGAATTTAAGACATTTGATCTCAATACGCATTCATCATCATCATATATAAATTATTAAAATACATAAATAACAAGTATTCTTTTTATCTTTAAATTTACATTTCATGTAATAAAAACTCACAAAACTTTTATATATATATATATA
>JASDQU010105297.1:111276-138126 GCA_032191745.1 Picea mariana
TTATTAAATAAGGCCCACTATGGTAGTTAGATATAATAAATGTAAGAGGACTTCTTAGAAGGTTCTACTTCTAGAAGATTCCTCCTCTAGAATGTTCTTAGGTGATGGTAGCACTATATAAAAGGGGTTCAAGCAATGTAATGAGACATGAAGAGAAGTATTGTATTTGGAGCTGTAGCTCATTAGGAGGTTGCCCCCTCGAAGAGGCAAGTGAACAGGAGAGGATCCCTTCCATAATAGGACCCATTGTATGGTGTTTCCCTACCTCAAGGGTTTGATGATCTATTCAGGTTCTTAACAACTATGGCCCTTATAAGGTGTTACAAAAGATTGGTACTATGGCATACAAGTTGGAGTTGCCTGCATATTCATGAGTACACCTAGTTTTCCATGTTTCATGCTTAAAGAAGGTTATAGGGGAAAATATCCCAGTTCAAGCTATATTGCCAGAAATTGATGAGGAAGGAAAAATCATATTGGATCCTGAAGCCATCACTGACACAAGAATTCACCAGCTGAGGAATAGATCCATTTTAGAGTATCTCATTAAATGGAGGAAATTACCAACTAAATATTCCACTTGGGAAGATGCGTCTTTTATATAGAAGCATCCAGATTTACTCAAGGGTTGCGGAAACCACTTGTCTCAAGGGGAGGGGCATGTTAAGCACTAAATAGTGGCTCATTACCCCTTAATTGGGGCATATTACATTAGTAATGTTATTTTCTTTATGTCGGCTTTATTCCATTAGTTGTAATTATACCTCCTAGTCTCCTATATATACCAAGGAGACATTTTCATTTTGAATCATCTTGGAATTGAAAATTTATGTGGGCATAAGGAGGTTGCCCCCTTGAAGAGGCTTATTATTTGAATTTCTCTCTTTTTCAAGGCGTTGATTACTTATTCTGAGTTTTTTCTATGCTATATTGATATTTGGTTCCTAACATTCTCTCTCTTCAATGCCTCAACTTTGATACCATGTCAGTTTTTAAGCATCTAATTTCAGATTTGAAAATCTCTTCCAAGTGACTTCAAATACTAAACCCTAGGGTTGCTATCACTAAATAATTTTACACTGAAATTTTGACAGAAAATTACAGCAGAAACATAAAGATCAGAGAGAAACCATCCATGCATAGTATACACAATTTTTTGTTCTGAAGGCTTTCCATATTTAGAATTTTTGAGGGAGAAACCAACCCTCTCAAAAAATTTACCAAATTAGAAAAACTTAGGACAAAAACAGTCCTCTCAACAAAAGTACAAATCAACAATTTTTTTGAAAAATTCCTCCACTTGCAAACCTGCTTGCAGTTTTTCGTACGACTTACTGGCAACAATTGTATGGCCTGCATGGACTATTGATGTCACCTTGTACGACCTTGCAACTTTCAAGAAAATCTCGCACATGCGATCTGTTTTCTACCCTCACATGTGTGACATATTTGTACCACACTTGGAACCTGACCATTCCACACGTGTGACCTATTCCTGTCCTTTTTCTATCACACATGAGGCTTTTTGTATCCCTCACACATGTGGTTATCTTTCTCTCTCCTCTCATATTGATTTTTCAAGAGAGATGATATATATATATATATATGCAAAAGGATCACAACTGAAAGATAGATATCCACAGAAAAATGAGGTATATCCTCAGAGAAACCCTCAAGGGGGAGAAAACCCTGCAAACTTTCCTCAGTATACATTCCTCCAACATGTACAATGTCATACAATTCTCTTTAACCAAGAATAACCTCCTAGATAAGTGCGTTCTACTCTCTTGTACTTATATTTAGTGAGTGATCAAAATGACTCGATATAACCTATATTTATACTCTAAAAGACCCAAAAGACATGACTTATCAATAAACCCATTCACAATTATTCTTAGGAATAACCAATACAATTACACTTAGGAATAACTTTTGAAATTACATAAAATCTCAAGACTCCCTCTTAATGAGGAATACATTATATCTGGCACAAACTCTAACACTATTTCCATTCACGTGAGCTTATGACCATTGACTGTCGAACACATGAATCTATACATCATAGGAAATCCATAGTGACTTCACAACATGCATCCAGGGCCGCTGGTTAACTCTCCAATAGCTACAACATGTCATCATGAAACTATCCAGTTTCCTGTAGAAAACTCAAATATCTTTATGCATGACATTTAATACCCCGCGATAACATCTATACCTCGTCTCTTTAACATGCATCCAGGGCTGGTGGGTAGCTTTCCAATAGCTATGACATGTCATCATGACATCCACTACCCTGCGATAACATCTGAAGCCATCACTCCTCTGAAGAGGGACTATGTTGAGCTTGTCCCTGAAGTACTCAAACTTCATCCTTGACAACAACTTTTTCAACACTTCTGCAACCTTCTCATCAGTAGCCACCAGATATTGGAGCCTCACTTCTCCCTTCTGCAATAGATCCCTTATATAGTGATACCTAATTTCGATATCCTTCGAATTATCATGAAACATGAGGTTCTCTGACAACTTTATACAACTCTAGTTGTCACACAAGATACATGTCACCTCCATCACAATATAGAATAATCTAATCAACAATTTATGAAGCCATACTACTTCGCAACTTGCTTCACATGTTTCCACATACTCTGCCTCCATTGTACTAAGTGCTACACATCACTTCCTCTTACTGATCCATGAAATTATACCAGATCCCAAAGTGAATCAACATCCTAATGTACTTTTCCAGTTTGCAACACTACCGACCCAATCTAAATCCGAATATCCAAGTAGACTAATCTCACTGTATGCAACATACTTGAGTCCATAATACATTGTACCTTTAAGGTACCTCATCACATGTTTTACTGCAATCAAGTGAACAAATTTGGGGTCAACCAAGTACTGACTCATGGTGTTCACAAAAAAACATATATCTGGTCATGTACTAGTCAAATACATCAATGAGCCCACCATATGCATATATAACAAAACTTCCACAGTCTCTGAAGTCGCATCCTACAACAAATTCATATTTGATACCATAGGTGTAGCCATTGCCTTGCAATCCAATATCCCGAACCTCTTCAGGATTTCCACTGCATACTTCCCTTGACCTAGGAATATTTAACTAAGATTTTTCTATACCTCTAGTCCCAAGTAATAGTGAATCAGACCAAGATCCTTCATATCAAACTCATAGGCCAACTCCCTCTGTCACTAAAAAACCCTGATTGTCCAGTCTTCCTCACTGACTGCTTCCTCTGTGACTCTATGACAATATTTCCATTTTCAAAAACACACAACATCATAGTAAACACCACATCAACACATTGAAACAAGCTTCATGTGATCTCAACTACAAAGGTTTTGTCACTTATTCTTATGTCCATCTCGATCACTCCTCACCAAATACTCGTGTTGATCTTTGATCTTCTTCTCTGTCAAGTTCTCTACCTGAGCCGTGAACTCTTAGAATATGTTGAAGACATCATCCTTGGTCTTCATGAAGAAGATCCATGGGTGTCACATAGTGTAAGAATCTTGGTAAACTTTCATGTTCCTAAAAGCACCACAATATACTAACCATGTATCCATGGTAACTTTCCTAGAACAAGAACAAGAACATCTCCATGGAACAAGCATTTCCATGGTAACTTTCCCACAACAAAATAAGAGGAAAACAAGAATATTTCTTGTTCTAAAGTTTTTTTTAGTGATCATTGCAAACACATTTCCTATTCATGATATAGATAATGATCAAGGTGGTGATCTTGTGATAATATTTCTCAATAACCCTGTAGATGATGAATCCTCCATTCACACAGGGTTGGGTCCACATTCATGAATTTTTATCACTGTCTAGGGATATGACAACCAAAGTCTAAATGAGGTTGTTGTTCTATAAGAAATTCTCTATCCCATAAATCATACAAGTGTTTATGCTCCTCTCTTCCTCTTCCAAAGAGTTTTGGGAGCACCCAGGTGAGCAACAAAAGCATAATGCCTTCATCCCTCCTTAACTCACCACTCTCAACTACAATGCCTATTTATGATAGAGTTTTAGTACTCCCCATCACCGCTCTTGTTGTTACTATCCTTGCACTTATGTCAACGTAGGTGTAACGCTGAGAATATCATTGGATCCCAAATCACAAAGGAAGGAAGAATGAAATCCTACAAGAATACCCTAAACCTTCTCGATTGTGCTAGCTTTGTTTTGGACCTTTTAGACTCTGATAAATTAATGTGGGTGCATCATCCATCCATTTTTCCCTTGAACCTTTTAAGTGGTTGCATGTGTACTTTGGGAATAAATGTTATTCCATAAATGGTCATAGCTTTGGAAAGATTGTCTACACTGCCAGTCAACCTCCTTTTTCTCATCCTTTCCAAAATCCTCTTTAGAGAGGTAGTCCAATGTTCCATCCTCTATAAACAATGGAGATTCCTTTACAGAGAAATTCCCAATCTGGACCACTCTCCCTGGTTTTTTACACCACAATATCTCCAACCTCCCACACCCAATCCCTTCTCCATGGAAACCTTGGAGAATATAAATCCAACATATTGCAGGTGCATTCATCATATATGATGGTCGTTCATCTCACCAACGACACCGCAGGGTGGAGTCCCACTGTCACAAATTCATTGCCGTGGAGGTTTACCACCCAAAGCACATCGAATTGGTTGGAATTCCTTTCTAGAAATAATTTAGAAGTTCTCATTCTCAAAGATTATCTTCTAAGGGAAATCCTAGCCCTGGAGGACCTTTTCTGCTGCACTCCTCTCACTACACTCCATTTCGACAACTATATTCTCACCCATATTCCAACTCAATTCACCGGATTTAAACATCTCTTGTATTGAACCTTCATGTGCATGGAACTAACATATGACTCTTTATCCATATTTATCTCACAGTGCCCTCTCCTTTTGAAACTATGCTTACAGGATTGTGTTGGCTTGCGAGAACCCATTATTTATGTTGATTTTCATTACAACTACACATACCGTAACAAGGAAACCTTGCAAGTGTTTCTGAATGAACACTACCAACAACAATACAGAGAAAAGCATAATCTTCTCAATCTATCTCCATCATGCATGGATTTCTTGGGATCTCCATAGAGGAGTATGGATTCTTTCAGATCACTACCCAATGACTCCAACATGCCTTCTCAATTATTTCTACCCTTAATGGCTCTCACTTAGGCTCATCATGTGGATGTGATGGACATACACGCTACTACAAACACATTAGTAATTTAATCACTAAGAATATCTACTCTCTTACTCTCATAGTTCCCATTTATTTTCCATTTCCCTGGGCCCTCCTGTGAGGGAGTCAGGCCTAGTCCTGCTCTAATATCATGTTTATTTTTCAAGAGATACGATATTGTATATATATTATTATTTAATATGTAAAAGGATCACAACTGAAAGATATATATCCACATAACAACAATATATATCTTCAGGGAAACCCTCAAGGGGGAGAAAACCATGCAAACTTTCCTTAATATATATTCCTCCAACATGTACAATGTCATACAATGATCTTTCATGAAATCAAGACCAAGAATAGCCTCTAGATAAGTGCCTACTACTCTCTTGTACTTATATTCAATGAGTGATCAAAATGACTCAATATAACCTCTATTTATACTTTAAAAGACCTAAAATACATGAATTATCAATAAACCCTTTCACAATTACACTTAGGAATAACCAATACAATTACACTTAGGAATAACTTCCGAAATCACATAAAATCTCAACATCTCACATGTGTGAACTCACACTTGTGGCCTCCTCCTTGGCATAAAATCAGAAAAACAGAAAGTCCAAGAACCTTAGTCAAAATTTTCCAAAGTGTAGAATTTCCTTTGTTTAAATTTCCACCCAATGTCCTTGGCACAGGTGCTCACTCAATTTTTCCAACTCCATAACGTCATAATGAAAATATCCAAGTGTCTCCTCACATTGCCTCTCCTTTTATAGGAGTTTAATGAGTGAGTTTATGAACCCCTTCTAAACTCAACATTAAATTAGAAATGTTTAATCACCCATGTGGGTGTGAATCCCCAACATGTGGGTGTGAAGCTCCAACACCAATCCAAAGGGGTTTTCACCAAAAAACAAAATGCAATGTGAGTGCCAAAACAACTTCTCACATGCCCGACTCCAAGGCCAATGTGAGAATACCTTCTCAATGCTACAAAGCATCAACAAGGGAAACATCATACAATAGATCCTATTAAGGAAGAGATCCACTCCTATTCACTTGCCTCTTCGAGGGGGAAACCTCCTAATGAGCTACATGTAGATTTTAATCTTGTACAATTATTTACTGCATACATATTTTCAATAAAAGAACATAAAATATACAAGGGAAAATACACACATTACACAGATATTTTTCCTATGGAAACCCAAATCAGGAAAACCAACATATTCTATATTCATTCATCACATACATTGTTTAAAATACAATATACATATAGGATCCCATAGCATCCAAAAACCTAATCCAATAACCCATATTAGTCAACAACCATAATCCTGTAACTGGAAATAGAAAACCATTGGAGAAAACCATCGACAAAAACCATGTGCTGAAAAACTACCAATTTTTTTTTTCGGGGGTGCTGCCCCCGAATCCTCGCTAAGGGGGGCTCCCACCCTCCTGTGACTCCCTAGGAAAGGGGGCGCTCCACCCCCCTCTAAACACTACATGCAAAGAATATAACACATACCCAACACTACATGCTCAAAACACAATACTTATTGATTTGCCCATTACATTAGTTGAACCCCTTTATATAGTGCTACCAACCACCTAAGAACATTATATAAAAGCAACCTTCTAGTAAGTCCTTTTACATTTATCGCATTCACAATAGGCCTTATTTATTAAAAGTGGACTTTATACATAATGATACTTATATACTATTATTCCCCTTGGGTACCTCCCTAGGTACCACATATTATTCCCCCTAACTACACTACGTTCCATCCCCCTTATGAAAGCGTTGTCCTCAATGCTTGTTATGGAGGTGTAAAACCATATACCAGGGTCCCATGGATAAGTGTGGACCATAATGCTGAAGTAGGTTGGAGAACTGGGGTCCTATGTAGGAGTGTGAGCCACCATGATGAAGTAGTCCAACTACCACTATAAACCTGGGTTCCATGTTCAAGTGCTCATGTGAACTCCACGTTGAATATATCAGAACTCAATAGTGAGTTAAAAATGATGCTCCAAAGATCAACACTGGTCATGTGGATCCAAATATATAGAACCGACCAAAACTTCATCCACTAGTACTGGAGAATAAGAAAATTGAAGAAGAATATGCATAGAAGGCTCTTGTTAGTCTCCAAGATGTGATCTACATGAAGTGGAGTAGAGTAATCAAATAGAATATGGAAGTGGTTGTCATCCCAGAAATGACAACTATTCATATAATAATCATCACAATTGACCTCAAAATCATACCAATCATATGATTCCTAATTATATTCGTCCCTAATGTCCTGCATAATATATCTCTCTTTCATTGCAAGTGTGATCGCTGCCTAAATATTTTGAACACCTTTTTGAACACATGTCTCAAGGGATTCAAACTTCCATTGAAAGTTCCATGAGGAGTCGAGAGCGAATATCCATTTGAAACACCACATATAATATACCAAAATAAATCTCTCATAATTATATATCCAATGGCACTAATCTGCTAGCAATCCGAGCACCATGTCACAAACTATGAGTTGTGCAGTCCCGCCACTGTCATGAAAACCCTAGGAAATGACTGATTTTTAATCAATGATATCTTCACTTCCATAACTCTGATTTATACATTTTTTTTTCAAATGGGATATTTTTTGCAAGAGGAATTCAGATCTGTAATTTTTTAGGGCAAATTCGACACCAATTGTTATATAAATAAGAAACCCTAAAAATCAGCAGATTTTAAAATGATAATACGTTCACTTCTTAGACTCCATTTTGAACGATTTTATTTTTGAAATTGTTTTTTTTTCTTTTTTTGAGAGGAAAACATATCTACAACCATTTTCTACAAATGATGCACAAAAAATACATGAATTGTCTAGAGTGTCATGACCCTCTTTTTCTTCTTTGAAAAATATGCAAAATAGGGAAAAAAATCCCCCCCTTTTTTCTGTTGCCCAAAAAAGTGCTCCGATACCACATTTTAAGTACCAAAGACTTGAATATAGAAACAACACAATAGATCCAAGAAAAAAAAATAGAAAAATCCACACTTTATTATATGAAAAACCTTAGGGTGGGGAAAGACCGTACAATAGATCCTATTAAGGAAGGAATCCACTCTTGTTAACTTGTCTCTTTGAGGAGGAAACCTCATAATGAGCTATATATTCCAAATACAATACTTCTTGACTTTCCCATTAAATTTCTTGAACCCCTTTATATAGTGCTACCAACCACCTAAGAACATTCAAGAGAAGGAACCTTCTAGAAGCGAAACCTTCTAGTAAGTCCTCTTACATTTATTGCATTCACACTAGGCCTTATTTATTAAAAGTGGCCTTTATACATAACAATACTTATCTACTATTATTCCCTGTGGGTACCTCTCTAGGTAACCCATACTATTCTTCCTAGCCACACTACAGTGGCACATGGGTAGTTATGCTTTGTGTTGGTATAAGTGCACGTTGGGTTCCTGTGATGGTTATTAGGTAGAGTTTTATCACATGGTGAATTCCCTCCTTATGTCAAGGAAGTCACTCATGTTACTCTCTCCATTGGGTTCCCTCTTGATTTCTCATCCATACTTTCCTTCCCAATTGTTTTTCTTTTATTTTCTATGCCCTCTATTGATTCCTTTCCTTTTGATATTATTCATGGAAACTCATTGCTCTTCCATTTCATGATTTGCAACTCTTGAAATGTGGGAAAAATGTAATGTATGTTTTTTCACTTCATACTAACCATACACTTATCCTATTGAATATAAAAATATATGGGGTGTTTCATGGTGCATTGGCCATACACAAATCTACACAGGATGACACCGAGGTCTTATAAGAATAATATCATGGAGAAATAATAAAAAAATAAAATTAAAATGAATGTGGAAATAAAACACATAAGAAAACAATACAATAGAGACACCAATATATGTGGTTCAACCGATATGTGATACATCCACAGAGAAACAACCAATGCTTCCTTTCTTCCATCCAGAAAAATGAAGGGATAACACCTATACCACATCCACTGCAACCTCCTCTTCACTCTCTTATAGTCTCCTCTCTTAGACACACTACAAACTCTCAATATGCACGATCAAAATAAGACGCCCTCTTAAAAAAAGGGTTGCCTTCTAGGGAAAAAAAAGTACCAACATAACCTCTACCATCAGATTTATGACCTAATAATGAACGGTCCAGATTGAATATGAAATTACAATATAATGTGTAGGATCCCACGAGATCCAAAATCTCTAATCAATTGAATTTGATTAAATTAAAACCTTAATTCCTTTAGTAAATAATTATAAAACCATGGGTCAAAAAAACATGTGCCAAAACCACCCAAAACGTATGAAAAAAACCAGCCAAATTTTTTTGCTTGGTGGCTCTGCCCCTCCTATGACCTTCCCACTATTCCTAATGAAATGTAACAACACATGGGGATAATCTTGAAAATAATATAACACAAAACTCCCACTAGGGTATGGGATCCAAATGTGGCTTAAACAATACCTCTGATTCAGGAAGATAATCATGCTTCACAACCAACAAGATCCTCCTAACCATCCTAACAATGTCTCACATCGTGCTTAAGTCCCTCACCTGGATTTAGATGTGTGATTTTGGTTTCACACTTAATGTCTAGTGCTATGGTGTAGGTTTTAAAACTTTACAATATAACAATCCACATACAAATTCTTTATAAAATAGAAAGAGAACAATAAAATTCACACATAGTACTTAGAAATTTACGGTAGAAACCCTTAACTAGGAAAATAAAAAAATGTTTAGATCTGCACCTCTAACTCTCATTATATCAACTTCATCTTAACAATACAATATATATGATTTTGTGGCATCCAAAATCCCTAATCCATTGATTTCGATTAGGTTACAACCTTAATTCCTTAACCATAATTAGAAAACCATGGGCTAGAAAACCATGTGCCAAAACTTGTTCGACAACACATGTATTCCAACATTGGACGAACACATTCAGTAACCACTCACACAACCAGATCAAAGATCAACACACTAATGTTTTGACGTGGTAAAACCCCTACAGGGAAACATCCATGGCCCCGACCAATGCGGCCACTTGGATAAGTTTATTAATGAAAAAGAAAAAGATTGCAAAGATATTTTACAAGAGAGTTTCTCACAATCGATCATTGGAAAATGACCCTCCATGCTCTTTAAATGGAGATCATGGACCAATTGGGTGTTAAGCCATAGATCAATATAGCCGTTAATATTGAGGAGAATACAAACAATCATATCTCTCTATGTTGGGAACATATCATGACCGTTGGATTTCCTAACTACAAATGCATACTAATGCATACTAAAGAAACAAACTAAGAAACACACTTTTACCTAATCGATACATAGGGGGCTGACTTGTTATTCTATGCAAGCACCCTCTACTCCATTAAAATAAACTTTTCAGGACCTTGCTCAATGTCTTAGTTGTGCAAAAGGTTTTATTTGTCAAGTTCATGCTTCTTTTAAATGTTTATGTGTGAGGTCTTTGTAAGATTAAATATGTGTTTTAAATAAATACACATCAAACATAAATTGCAACAAATAAACCAGCAAACTCACAACAAAGACAAGATGATAAAGGAGTTCACCCCCAACTGGGCTACATCTCCTTGAGCCTCCATCAATGGACTAGGCTCTCTGGGATTTGTAGCACACCCATTTTGGAACTCTGGGCTTACTCGTGCTCTGATACCCATTTGTACACACCATTTGTACAAATCTCATACAGATATCATATATCCCATGCATTTAAACAAATAAACACATTTAACTCAGAGTAAAACATATCATTACTGCTATAATTAAACAATCCATAGCATTCCATATTAATTCGTATACACAATGAAAAACATGATAACATTTACAGTAGAGACATGATAAAATGTGATAAAACATAGTTAGACACTTATCTTGTAACAATGGTGGGATCCACCAACCAAATGCAGGCCTTCCACGAGCATCCTAGCCTTAGACCGCATTGTTCATCAACTCAGTAGTGGGCCACCCCCAAGCTGGGACTAAGCTCCACCCCAAGGCAAGAAATCTCGGCTCAGGCTAAGGTTATAGGGAAAACAGCCACACACAACCACAAGGACAAAATGCTCTCCCAGGAATCTCCCACGCTCACTGCCCACAGACCCTCATTCCCCACATGCTTGTTCCACCCCAGGAGAATGCACCTTCTCTGTCACATGGACAGTCCTTCGACTGTCAATCTCCCTTACCTTGGGTTACAGGAATAGACCGGACCAGAAGTCTCTGGGCTCTATGGAAGCTACAGGGTTCCTTCCAGGAGTTTTCTCCTTCCCCTGCGCACTCTCTCACCTGGAGGGAGTCGCTCACAGGCCAACAAGCCTCACGCAGTCCAGTATTGCGTAGTCTCAACAATCTCACGGGAAAACAGACACAGGCTTTCCAAAAACTGGTTCGACAATCACAGGATGGCTTCACAGTCATGGCTTCAGAATAGGGAATGCTCGCATAGGCTTGCTCAGCTTTCCCGAACAAGCAAAGACTCTTCCCTGAATTCAACACAAGCTTCTCGTAGGCTGGGGTTACACGCACGGGATTTATCAGAATCAAACACAGACATTCGAGTCACAGGGTCTCCCGAAGGTTCTCTACAGGAGTTGGGTTAGTCAAATTGCTCAGAGCTCTGTATGCATTCAGACAATCCGGTGGAATGGGAATGGAACCTTCTCACGGCTCACCCTGGCCATTTTATTCGCATGCACCACGGTTGACACTTGTCACCCATGGAACTGCATGTGTTCCACCAGCACGCGTTCCTCCCACCACTTGGGAAATCACGCGTCCTTCCAAAAGGACTTAGGATAAAAACATATGATGCACATATCTTTTGGAATAATATTAAAATATTATTCCCAGGCTTAATCCCTCCTAGGCTTAGCCCCTAGGCTCAACACTTAGCCCATTTCCCACCTTTCAGCCCCTAATTCCTTGCCCATTGTTATAACCCTAAATTGCACCACACAAGCTTACCTGTCATCAGGCCAACTCATATCCCTTCCTTGCCAAAACTATGCTGAACAAAATCTTGAAAATCCTCTTGGGTCAAGGTACACATGCCCTAACCCACTATTGCACGCATGTGAACGCTAGCAGACCTTCTACAGCCCGCGTTTACCTAACAAAACACAAAAATAGGAAAGTTTTCGATGGGACAAAAAGCTATGGGTCAGTTAACTGAAACTCTCGACCGTGCATGGCCAAGAGTTTGTCCAAAACCCTAGATCCTTCTAGCCTATAAAAGAAGGGGTAGGGGTACTATTTGGAAGAGGAAAACTATAGCGAAGAAACTCTGCCCATTTGACGAATCCATTGTCCCAACCCTTTATCCTTTCCTCAAGCCTAAGGAGAATTAACGCAAAGTAGTTGGAGGAAAAAAGAAGAGGAGGAGCCCAGGATCATGATCAAGGAGCGGTGTCCAGTCTCGACTTTAATTGTAAGTTGATTCATTTTGAAGATAATAAAAGAATACTTTTCCCGTCCCAATGCATGAGTTATATGTGGTTTGTGTAATTTATGCTTAATTTCTAACCCTCAAGTAGAAAAGTAGCATGCATGCGTAGTTGTTTGTTTTGATTGCAGGATTACTTTGGAAGGAGCCGCGCAAGTAAGCGGTCAAAAGCGCAACAGAGGATCTACACCAAACATCAGTAAAAAGGTTAGTAGTTCCTTTCCATGTATGCATCGTGAAAGAGGGGTTTAAGTTTTGGGTGGTAGGTGAAAAGGTCATTTCTTTATGGTCAAAATCTGCATGCAAGCCTAACCCTAGTTTGCTAGTCCGTAGGGTATTATTTCTCAACAATAGAATTGACGACTCGCTGGGGAAGATACTCTTTAGGGTTTCCGGATTTAGTTGAGTTTTTGGGTAGTTTAAGAGATTAGATTTTCTATTTCTTTGCCTGTCTTTTTATGTAAGGCCTGAGCTAGCAGGGAACCTGGTTCTTAATACCAGTTTTCCTTGACTGTTGCTTGACGAAAATTTTCGGGACACACAGAGGTACACGCGGCCTGCAGAAGGCCTGCATGCGTGTAACCTGCGCCTTAATCTCTTGCAGCCCGCGTGTGAACTCTAGCTGTAGAGGTTTCAGTAGCGTGTAGGAGTCAGAAAGCTTGAGAGGCAGTCCTCCTCTTCCCTGTCAGAATTATACATTCTTAGGGGGCTTTCTGGATCCTGTCTGAGTCTTGCTGGTTCACAGTCTTGTCTCAGTTTGCTTTATTGCATTTTTTTTTTCTTGCAATTATTTTTCTTTCTTGTTAAGAAGAATCATCCAAGCATTCAAGAGACCCTGGTTATCAATACCAGAGGCCTCTTCCTGGTCTGGGCTGCCTGTGTTTATTTTTGTCTTGTGGTTTATACATACACGTGGCCTGTGTAAGTGTAGCTCGTGGGTACACGTGCTCTGTTGTAGCTCAGCAAGCGTTTGCACGCGTGTTGTTTCAGTGACAGAGGCGTGCTTGACAGGTTTCTTTTCAATCAGGGTGGGGCAGTCATCCCCTCCTGTGGTGAGAAGTGTCCCTCTCAGGTGTTTGAGCCCAGGGTTGAACAGTCAATAGGTTAGGGCCTCTTACCCTTAGCTTGTTTTTTCTTAGTGGATAGTTGATAGAAAAGATAAAAAGGAAAAATTTTGTTTTATGGTTTTTAGACAAGCGTAAGAGTCGGTGCTTTCTTGATTGCCATTGTGTGTCTTTTCTCTGATTCTTTGCGATCTGCGCTTTAAGCCAGAATTTTGTTTTTTCTTGGTTTTGTGCTTGTCAGTATTTTCCCTTTGTTGCTTGATTAGCACGTAAATAAATAAAAAAAAGAGAGAAAAAAAAAAAAAAATCTTTTCATTTTCTTCTTTGTTTGAAGATTGTGTTTCTGCATCAATAGCTAGNGAGAGAAAAAAAAAAAAAATCTTTTCATTTTCTTCTTTGTTTGAAGATTGTGTTTCTGCATCAATAGCTAGGGAGAAGTCTTTTTGTTCATAAGTTTTTGCAGTGCATTTAGAGCATAAGTAGCTCGTAGTTGATCGAAATTCCTTTATGTTTGCTGCATGAAATCTTAGAAAAAATTGAAAAGAAAAGAAGTCTTTCTTGTGTGAAAAGTTGTTGATTTTTGCATTTAGTAAAAGCATTTTGTTTCCAACTTTTTCATTTGTTTTTGCTTTGAGTCTTTACACATCATCAGTTTCACCTTCATACCCCGTGATGTAAAAAATCCCATGAAAGCAACGCTAATTTAAAATCTATTAGACTTTTTGTTTGTAGGGTTCATACACTAGTTCAGGACTAGGGCCTTGGATTAGGTTGAAGAGGAAACTCTCCAAGGCCACTCAAAACCAAACATTGGAGTCTGTGATAGGGAGTGTAGAAGTCCAGTTTCATGGAAGTTATCTGGGACCCCCCTCTAACATAGGGGATAAACACGAGGTCGCGTGAGGAAAGGTAGCGGAGATAACCCCTCCAAAGCCAGACCAAGCGTAGTGGAGAACACATATCGAGGGCTTGTTGTGGGATTCCGTTGTTTGCATTTGCCACGGGGCTTCGTGGGTCTCGAATCCGTTCGAGGTCCTCAGTTGTCTTTTAGACCATTTTCTCTCGATACCCTTGATAGGTTTCGGGCTTGATACCCTGCTCATTGTGGTCTACCCGACTATCGACTGTACCCACTTGGTGACTATTCGCGTGCTAGCAAACTAGTTGCCAATCTTTTTTAGGGACATACACAGGTGACTGTGGGGGTATACTGTGGTACCTAGGATAGAAATCAGGCCATGCTTTGTAGAGTATACCTGGAGGGTGCTTTCTTTTTTGAGTTGCACTTGCACCGGTAAGTTTCTCTAGTGTTGGTTGTTGTAACTGTTCTTCAAAATAGTTAGTGATTGCTTGTCTTATCTCTTAGGGGCTTCTTTTTTAGTGTGTGTTACTGTTTGAACATGTAGAATACCTTAGCATGTCTTGGATCTTCTCACACAGTGGAGAATCCCGAGCTCCGCCAGTCACGAAGGATTCTGGGCCTGCCACCGATTATACTGGAGCCACCCCCGCCACCATTAAGGCAGAAGCTAGACCAACAAGGGTCTTTCGAAGAGACTGGGTTACAAACCCTTGTGCCCAAACAACTCCCGGAGGAATCAACTGCCAATATTGGTTCGGTTGAAACCCCAACCACTAATACTTGGCCATCGGTCAGTGTACCAATCCAGTTTTACGAACGCCTGTCAGTGCCTCATACAGCTATGGAAACAAGCGCTGTTACTTCCTCTGGGAATTCTTCCATTCCCACCACCATTTCTACCATAGGAGAAACATTTCCTAACTTGCCGTCATCAGCCTGAGCCACCATGGTCTCGGCCACAACTACATCGCACAGTGGACCGACCCCATCTATCACGGTGGCTACAAATTCCTTCACACCTAGTGCGACAGGCTCTCCGTTCTCATACGGTATGCCTAGTTCAGGCACAAGTCCTGCACTCACTCACTCCACTTTACAGACTTTGGGTCTAGGGGCAGGGAGCTCTAATGCTCCTCTGCAAGGTCAACTTGGGAGCATTCCTGTCCCTTTTAATGATTTTCCTTACGTTGGAGGTCATATCTCTCCTTCGTCCCCTTCGCTGGGTGGTCTGCATCAGCAGTCCGCCGGGCAGCCTGCACACACGAGTTCATTTGGAGCCGAGAGTCAAGGAACACCTGCGCACACTATGCCGGTATATTCATCACTGTTTGTTTGGAACGGGACGTTTGGTAACAACACTTTCTCATCCATCGCTTTCCCGTCTGGGGGCACTCCCATTTTTGGACAGTCTACTCTAGCGCAGGGTACTATTCCTACGCTGGGGGCACATATAGCAGGACTTTGGAACTCAGGACAAGGATCCGTTCCCTCCTCTGGAATGCCATTTTGGGGTAATTCTTTCCACAGTCAATGGAACCCTGGACAGACTTCTATGCCTCTCCCATCAGGACCGGCATGGGGTAATCCTTCCCAAAGTCCATCAAACATGATGAATGCCCAACATCAAATGTCATTTATGGGGAATAAGCCAATGATGTCTCCACAGATGCAAAATCCTTACGCTGGTCAGGGCCATGGTTTCTACCAGAATCTGGGCCAACAGCAAAAATTTTCCTGGCAACCTGGTGCCAGTCAAACTCCAGGACCCTTTTTCCCAGGCTATCAGCAACAACCCAAATTACCATTCCTGGCGATGCTACACTTGCCAGATTTGAAAAGTTTGTTAAATGATCCTATTTGTCATGATCCACGTTGGCCTCCTATGCCAACGAAGTTTCCTTTGGACATACCAAAGTTTGAGGCCAAGCCTAACGAAGATCCAGGTGATCACGTGACTACTTTCCATCTTTGGTGTTCATCTAACTCATTGAAAGATGACTCCATTCAGTTGCGATTGTTTCAATGCACTCTTATCGGGAGCACCACAAAATGGTACATCGAGCTCGATCGCTCAAGATACTCTTCCTTTGGTGAACTGACGATGGCTTTCCTTAACCATTTCCAGTTACCTGTGAGATACGACGCTGGCACAGAACTGCTGGCCAATTTCGAACAGACAACAACGGACCATATCTTTGATCATATCCAAGAGTGGAGATGCCGGCAAAGTCTAATCAAAGTACCAATCCCACCAGCATTCCTGCTTGATTGGTTATTTAAGTCTCTGGTCCCACAATTATCCAAAGAGATTGTGACTTCCAGGGTTTTCTCCGAAGAAGATGCCATCATGAGGGCTCAACAGTTTGAGCTCATCTATTCTCAGTCTGGTTTATTATACAACATCCTGCCGGATGCACCACGGTCGATACTGGATAAAACTAGACAGAGAGCTAGACCACATGCCGATGGTATTGTTGGTTCAACACAAACCAAGCCCGCTAAGCAATTGACGAAACAATTACAACAGTTATCTATGCAGCACTCAGCGTCCAGCCAGACTACTGCTTTGGCTTCTCCTCCTACCCAAACATCGGAAGTACACTCCGTGCAGACGACTAACCCAAAGGCCACCCAGCAGCCTGAAGGGAAGAAAAAACAACGTAAAAAGGGTAAAGGGGAGAAAAAACCCACTGAGAATGCTGGTGAGGGCACCACAAAAAAACGAAAGGTAAGGTATCCGTGCAACTTGTGTGTGGAAGACCACCCAACCCATCTTTGTCCTCGACTTGCGGAGGCCCAAAAGTTTGTCACACAGCAACAGCAAGCCGTGTTGACTAATCCCTTTCAGCATGGGAAAAATTTAACTCAGGCCTCTACAAGTGCGGAAGGGGGCACCCAAGAAACCTGCCCTTCCCTAAACAATTCCTCATCCACGAACGTATATATGGTGAGGGGTGATGCTTTAATAATGACTAGAGCGCATGACTATAGTAAACCAAGCGCCTCTGAGAAGGGTAAAGAAGTTGAGATCCCATCTCTTCCTCTACAGATCGAGAAGACGTTGGGTGAAACAATGACATGTATTCCAAAGGGTGCATTTAAGAAATCTTCTCACAACCCAAACGCAAGGGCCGCCCAGAATTACTCTGTGGTGGAAGATTTATCACAAACCCCTTATGCGATGTCCGCTTTGGAGGTCCTCCAAAGCTGCCCTGCTCAGAGAAAAGCCTTGTTAGCTGCTTTAGGCTCTACTGAGACTTGTAACCAGGGTACCATCATGCTAGATACGACCGACTTAAAACCTCGTCTGCCTTACCACGTCACATTTCAGATAGTAGTGGCTCATCCCACGAAAACTTTTACACGCAATATCTTTCGCACGGTGGTCGACGAGGGTGCCTCGACATGCATTATGTCGTTAGCATGTTGGAAGGCCATTGGCTAGCCCGCTTTGTCTCCGTCGCCTACTCTCCTTACTGCGTTCGACGGTCGTTCTTTCCGACCACATGGCATCGTTCCTTCTTTTCCTGTGCAGTTAGGAGGGAAGACGATGTGCGTCGAAGTAGAGGTAGTCGATGCTCCCCTCGACTATAACCTCTTGTTAGGTCGGAGTTGGACTTATGCTATGCAAGCTGTGGTTGCTACAGTTTTCCGAGTCTTTTTGTTTCCACACGAGGGTTGAATAGTGACCATTGATCAATTGTCCTTCTCTAGGCCTGACCCAGATTTGGGGGCATCCACGGTTCCCATGATTGATAATCCTCAGCCCGGTGTTGTTAACGTAGGAGTGGGTTTGTGCCCATCCTTGATGGGTACCTTCGATTACCCACCTCCTCATGACGATGTCAAGTTTATATCTAGTCACCACAAGGCTGAGATTTTTCACGTTTCGTCATTCCGCATGACTTACTTTGAGGATCCGTGGATTCTTCCTTCCTCATCAGCCACGATGGATGAGATAGGGCACTCCGGCATGTCCATGCCCTTGTCGACTACTGAAGTAGCGTAATATTTAGTCCAGCAAGATTCAACTCACTCTGATCCAACTCTCGCACAAGAGTTAGATCCACTCTTAGAGCCTATCAGGGCTCAGGATTCTCTTGCCAACACCGATTCATTAGAATTATTCTTGCCTTCTGACGAAGCAGTAATCGAAGCAATGACTAGTCCGAACAAACCTTGGGAAGATGTTCATCACAGATCATATTTCCTCCTAGAGTTAAGCCGAATCGAGGCAGGCGAATTCACTATCACCATGATGGGAGATCAGTTGTGTCCTATTAACCTCTTAGCTACATAGGAGATCTATGCTGAGGGTAATATGGAAACCATTACTGAAATGATACCTATCAATTTCTCTAGAACCCCTGGCATCATAGACAATGTTTTCGTCGGAGCATACAACTCCCTCGAGGAGATGCCAAGCATCGACCCACAAAGAGTCTATCATGAGCTAACTTTGTTTTTTTCCAAGCTCGCTTTGAGATCCGAAAGAAACATCTGGCAAGACTTCATTTATGGTTTTCGATCTCATCTAGATTAACTGAGAAAAGTAACCATAACGGGTCTCCTTTTAAGCCCTTTTCAGACCCTCTAAACATGAAAAGATTGCCAAGCGATCTTGTGACCTTTCACGCTCGTTAAACTGAAATTTGAAGTCACGTCTGTCCAGCGGTAGTTTACCCCTTTTTCGGTCCGAACGGTCAACTGTACGAACAAAGGTATACTCTATCAAATTCCCATTCTTTAGAAGAGTATTCTCAGGTATAATTTTATTCCTTTTTCGGGCCTGAGGGACTAAATTTATGAAAAAGAAACCCCCATGGAGTCCATAGTTAAGCTCTTTTCAGACTCCCTAAAATTGAAAAGATCGTCGAGTGACCTTATTCTTTCACACTCGTTAAAATGGTCCAGAAGAACATTCCTGACGGAGTCCATAGTTAAGATTTTTTCAGACTCCTTAAAAGTGAAAAAATAGCCGAGTGATCTTGTCCTTTTCACACTTGTTAAAATGGTTTTGAATTGACGTCTAATCGGTGCTAGTTTATCTCTTTTTCGAACCGACTAGACTATTGTCGAAAAAGGCACCCCACTGGAGTCTCCTTTTATGATTTTTCAGACTCTCTAAATATGAAAAACCACAGAGCTTCCCTTCTCTGGGCTCATTAAAATTACATCAAAGGACATTACCATTGTGTGTTCTATCAACCGCATTTGCATACCTTATCCATCAGCCTTGTGACAGTTTGCTTCTGCATCTTAACACCTTTGGCCATCGGAGGATTTTTCCCGAGTATCATTTTCCCATAACATCAGTCTTGTCCTTATGCCTTGAGCTTGTATGTTTGCAGTACTTATTCCTCCATTGTAACGTACTATTCCTTTATTCTTTTGAAAAAATTATCAAAAAGAACAAAAAAATCAAATATACCCCAAAAAGAGGATGGGAAAGGTATTTGCTTTATTGGCAACATCATGAGTCTCCCTTGGATAAAGCACATTTGTTTGTTTGATTATCAGACTATGGGATGTAGTATGACCTTAGGAAGCTTTTTCTCGCTATATAGAGTTGTGTCCTCCATCGTTTGGTTACTCTTCCAAACACATGGAGAGTTTGCGTTTCCTCCTGCTTCGTAGACTTATGATTAACATATATGCTGCCTGAGTCTTATCACTTGTCATGCTATTATCCAAGGGAAGTTTGTCACTAAGCCTGAGTCGACCCCTCTGCAATATGTCTCTTGTCCGCATACCCGGCCATCCTAAACGTTCAATCAAGTCCTTGTTCGAAATCACTGAAGCCTTCGGTCCGATCATCAAGATTATCAAGTCCATAATCGACGAGCCGTCAAAGACCTCTGGGTAGTGCAGTCGTACACTCATATTACACTCCTACCTGAGTTTTAGAAGACTTTGAAGTTGTTGCTCGAGCTCTGAAGTACAGCCATCAGGCCACATCAGCTTCTGGGAGATGGATACTCTATATGTATATCTTTCTGATTTGAAGATGTAGCTTCGTTGTGTATTGTTCGCGGCTACTCCTTATAGTTATTTGACATGGATCTACAGTGTATTTGATTGGTAGCCATGGTTCTATTTTATCCTGAGCATGGATATGCCTGCCTCGGTGAGACATTTGTTATTTTGCAGATGGCACCTCTTGGTTCTTGATCCTTGGGCTCACTCATTCAGCACATCAGTACAGATTGGTAAAAGATTGGTAATGTATTTCGGCCATCAGATGCTCTTCTGACCTCACACATTAGGGGGCATCTGTTATAACCCTAAATTGCACCACACAAGCTTACCTGGCATCAGGTCAAATCATATCCCTTCCTTGCCAAAAATATGTTGAACAAACTCTTGAAAATCTTCTTGGGTCAAGGTACACGCGCCCTAACCCACTACTGCACACGTGTGAGTGCTGGCAGGCCTTCTACAACCCGCGTTTACCTAACAAAACACAAAAATAGGAAAGTTTCTGATGGGACAAAAAGCTATGGGTCAGTTAACTGAAACTCCCGGCCATGCATGGCCGAGAGTTCGTCCAAAACCCTAGCTCCTTCTAGCCTATAAAAGAAGGGGTAGGGGTACTATTTGGAAGAGGAAAATTATAGCGAAGAAACTCTGCCCATTTACCAAATCCATTGTCCCAACCCTTTAGCCTTTCCTCAAGCCTAAGGAGAATTAACGCAAAGTAGTTGGAGGACAAAAGAAGAGGAGGAGCCCAGGATCAAGATTAAGGAGCGATGGCCGGTCTCGAATTTAATTGTAAGTTGATTCATTTTGAAGATAATAAAACAATACTTTTCCTGTCCCAATGCATGAGTTATATGTGGTTTGTGTAATTTATGCTTAATTTCTAACCCTCAAGTAGAAAAGTAGCATGCATGCGTAGTTGTTTGTTTTGATTGCAGGATTACTTTGGAAGGAGCCATGCAAGAAAGCAGTCAAAAGCACAACGGAGGATCTACACCAAACATCAGTAAAAAGGTTAGTAGTTCCTTTCCATGTATGCATCATGAAAGAGGGGTTTAAGTTTTGGGTGGTATGTTAAAAGGTCATTTCTTTATGGTCAAAATCTGCATGCAAGCCTAACCCTAGTTTGCTAGTCCGTAGGGTATTATTTCCCAACAACACCCACTCTGTGGATGCTCAGTCCCCCTTCTCTCATTCATCATGGTTGGTCTGCACCTGGTGGTGTTTATATTTTATTAAGTGTTCTGCATGATTACATATACAACAACAGGCTCCTGGCCTTCAATACTCAGGCTCCCTGGCCTAACAACACATAAGCCTTCAGCTTATGAAAACTTGGCTCACCAGCCTATAAAACATGATTACAATTCCTTTCCAAACATGGTTTACAACGGGGCTCGGCCTTGGGGACACTACAATCCCCCTCCCCTTATTTTTTCACTGTCCTCAGTGCAACTTACACTGTCTCTGCAAGCCTTTCAAAATTTTCAAAAAGATGCGGGTACTCTGCCTGCATAACCTCTTCATGCTCCCATGTCACATCCTCAGGACTGTACCAGGTCCACTAGACCTTTACAAGCTCTATAACTCGATTCCGGAGCTGTTTGCTTTTCCTATCCAATATGCGCACAGGATGCACTTGCAGGACACCTTCTGGTTCCACCTAAATCACAGTCCAATCGATAATATGATTAGCATCAGGTACATATTTCTTAAGCAATGAAACATGAAACACATTATGTAAAGTCATAGATGTAGGTAATGAAAGCATGTATGCAACTGGCCCAATCCTTTCCAGCATCTCAAATGTCCCACAAAATCTTGCTGCCAACTTGGCGCAACTTCCCAGCTTCAGGGAACTCCTGTTAGTTTTCACTTTCAGGAAAACATGATCACCCACTTTGAATTCTCTGTGGTTTCTGTTACTATCAGCGTAACTTTTCTGCCTATCCTGGGTAGCTTTTAGATTATGTTTAATTCTTATCATTTGGTCTTCCATCTCTTTGAGCAATTCAGGCCCAACTACTACTCTGTCAGCTGGATTATCCCAGCTCACTAGAGTGTTGCACTTTCTTCCATAAAGTGCTTCGAATGGGCTCATCTTCAATGATGCATGATACCCATTATTGTAGGCGAATTCTACCAAATGCAGGTAGTCTTCCCACCTTGATGGTTTATCCATCACATACATTCTCAGCATGTCTTCTATTACTCAGTTCACCCTCTCTGTCTGACCATCAGACTCGGGATGATACGCTGTACTAAAGTTTAGATTCGTTCCGAATCCCTTGAACAGTTCTTTCCAGAAATTCGAAGTGAATTTCGGGTCTCTATCAGACACAATTGTCTTAGGAATTCCATGCAAGCATGCAACCTATTTTAAGAAGATATCAGCAACATCTGTTGCCCAATGGGTGGTTTTCAGTGGAATAAAATGGGTAGCTTTAGTAAGCTTGTCCACCACCACCATGATTGAATCATGCTGCTTGCTTGTTCTAGGTAGTCCGGTGATAAAATCCATTGTTACCACGTCCCATTTCCATTCAGGAATAGGTAAAGGCTGCAGCAACCCTGCTGGGTGCCTGTGCTCAGCCTTAACCTTTTGGCACTCCATACATCTGGCGATGTATTCAGCAATTTCTTTCTTCAAACCCGGCCAAAAATAATGGCTTTTGACTGCTACCATAGTCTTCTGATATCCAGGATGTCCAGCATAAGTCACGTTATGCATCTCCTTCAGAATTTCTAGCTTCAACTCTCGGACATTGGGTACATACACTCTGTTTTTATACAGAAGTAAACCATTAGTTCCCAAGGTGTAACTTTCCTTGGTCTATGGTCTCTCACGCTGCTGTAGCTTTGCTACAATATTTTTGTACTGCAAATCAGCATTTGCGACTTCCAAAATTCTATCTTTCATCTTAGTCTGGTACATGCTAACGGCTGTAGCATGCAATTCGTGCACTTTTCTGCTGAGTGCATCAACCACCTTATTTTCTTTCCCTTTGATATGCTTGATATCAAAGTCATATTCGCACAGACACTCCAGCCATCTGATTTGCCTGGCATTTAAGGTTGGCTGATCAAATAAATACTTTAGATCGTTATGATCTATTCTCAACTCGAATCTCTTGCCCATGAGGTAATGTCTCCATTTCCTCAAGGCATGGACGATTGCTGCCAGCTCTAAATCGTGAGTGGCATAATTCTTCTCATGCTCCTTCAACTTTCGGGATTCATAACAAACTACAAATCCCTCTTGGCTGAGAACTCCTCCCAGCCCCTCCTTACATGCATCCGTGCATACTACGTAATCCTTGTTTGGATCTGCAATCTTCAGGATTGGAGCACTAGTTAGCAGCTGCTTCAATCGCTGGAAGCTGCTCTCACATTCTTCAGTCCACTGGAACTTCTTCTCCTTCCTTTGCAAGGAAGTGATAGAATGAGCTATCTTTGAGAATCCAACTATAAACTTCCTATAGTAACCTGTCAAACCCATAAAAGATCTAACTTCTGCCACACTCCTCAGCACTGGCCATTCTCGAATGGCCTGTACCTTTTCAGTATCCATAGCGATCCCTTCTTCAGATATAATATGTCCCAAGTAATGGATCTGCCTTTGGTAAAATGAGCACTTGCTCAGTTTTGCGTACAACTGGTGTTCTCTCAACACCTGCAGCACCATTCTCAGGTGTTGCTCATGTTCTTCCTCTATCTTGGAATACATCAAGATGTCGTCCAAGAAGACTATGACAAACATGTCCAAATAATCTCTGAACACTCCATTCATTAAGCACATGAAAACAACAGGTGCATTTGTCAGTCTAAACGGCACCACTGTGAATTCATAATGACCGTACCTTGTTCTAAAGGTGGTCTTGCCAATGTCCTCATCCTTTATTCTCACTTGGTGATATCCAGATTTGAGATCTATTTTTGAAAATATTTTTGCATCCTTCAACTGATCAAAAAGATCATCAATCCTTGGCAGAGGATACTTGTTCTTGACAGTGACCTTATTCAACTGTCGAAAATCGATGCACAGCCTCAACGTCCCATCTTTCTTCTTCATGAATGGGACCGGGGCTCCCCACGAATTTTACATTACGACCCTTGTATGATGAAGTTCACAATCTACTTAACTCTTTCTCATATGCATCTTTGTCTCATATTTATAGGGACATGAACATTGTTGCAAACGGGCTCTCAAAAGTTGGAGTTCGGTTGGATCGAGGAATTTATATTATATCAATAATCCAGAATGGACACATTGCAAAATATAATCATGAAACATGGACCTAAACTTCATTATTTTCAATGTTTTATCTCAGATTTTGTATAATTATGGACTTTCAAAGTTTACTCGATGAATGGTTAATGTACTACTTTGAATCATTTTTGTTTTTTTTAATAAAGCTACATATGTAACTGAACATAAACAAATTTCAATTTTTTTACGATAATGGATTGGACATATAAATTTCATGTAAAGATCTGAACATCACTTATCAATGTCATAAGCATATGACTATATATTTTTGTCATAGTAATAAAAATACACATTTTTTTCATTAAAAACAAAATTAAAATAATTTATTTGAATTAATTAGAATTCAATAATACATTAAATCTCAAGTCATACAATATAAATATGTAAATATAATTTACTTAAATTAATAAAAAATTAACAACATATTAAAAAAAAAAACTATTTCCCTATTTATATAAGTATAACATTTCTTATAATGTTGTATTTTTATTTTTATTTTTATTTATACAAGTATAACTATTTCTCACCTAGATTGCAAAACCTTGTTTATAAAAGGGGGCGGGGCAGGAGCGGGGGGGCTATCCTTCTTCCTAATCCCCTAGTATTTTGGCTAATGGTTAATCTAAAGTTTTGTATGCACTCTCATTTCAAAGACAACTAGCACATGTATTCAAATAGTAGCAGATGGAGTTCGATGACCATCCCAACTCTTGTACTTCTACAAACTTCGACCATTATGAGTGAGCGTGCATTTCAATTTAGTTTTATAACATCTCCAGATGAAGGTAGGATTATGGGATCCTCTTTGGGTTTGGGCATTCGACTCCATCCTCTAGCCCATGAACATGCTTAAATCATTCTCTTTGTGATAATGATATTTCTAGTTGTGCCCTCCAGTTTGTGTGTGGCGGTGTTCCCTATGCATCTTAAGACCCTTTTTTTCTTCAACATTCGTTGGCTACCACTTAGACACAATAATGCTATTAGTTTTCTCTAGTATGTATTTAATGCATCTTTGTAATGGTTTTAGAGTTTGTTTTATTGGAAATGTGAGCAATTTAGTTGTTTCCCTTCCTTCATAATACTTTGTCATGTGGTTTAGCATTGGGGAATCGCTTGTGTGGTCTAATTGTGGGTCTAGCAGTGTTGCATAGGTTTGTTATTCGGGGATTTGGTCCCAAGACCTTTAGAATTTGGATGATATGTGTTAGGCGAAATATATGTCGTTATAATAACGTTGTAGTACTTGCCCAACCATTTAATTGTCAACCCGGGGTACGTAAACTGACGAAGCACATGCACTGTTTGTGCAGGACTGAAGTAGAACTAATCTAATCTAATCTATGTTGCTGAAATCAAACTAATCTAAGAAAGCATTGAAACACTAACTAGGAAAGCATGAAATTGCATAAGGGAAATACAACATGTGAAGAGTTAACAACAATGACATATGTGAGCTCACACAATATATCAATCTCAAATTATATTACAATAGTCAAATGACAAAACATAAAAGAATAACAAAGCTAAAAATCCCCTTCTCCTAATTACAAGACTATCTCCAAAAACTCAAGCTTACATCCTAATTGCCCCCTCATGAAGAGAGAGCACTCTCTTTCATACATGAGAGCCTTGAAGATAAGATAACCATCTCATTATTACAGATCCACTATTCTCTCAACCACTCTCAACTACTTTCCCATTATTACAAGATATGATCCCTTCAAATCCTCACACATATCTCTCATATATCTTAGATAAGATATTCTAACCAAATCTTTATGATCTTCTCCTTGAAAAGAGGCTTGAATAATTATCTCATTTGGAATGATGAAAGAGATATTCGAGAAATCTCTTTGAATTAATCATCCACATATTCCTACACATTACAAAGCTCACACAT
>JASDQU010105297.1:149400-159670 GCA_032191745.1 Picea mariana
CTAACTAGGAAAGCATGAAATTGCATAAGGGAAATACAACATGTGAAGAGTTAACAACAATGACATATGTGAGCTCACACAATATATCAATCTCAAATTATATTACAATAGTCAAATGACAAAACATAAAAGAATAACAAAGCTAAGAATCCCCTTCTCCTAATTACAAGACTATCTCCAAAAACTCAAGCTTACATCCTAATTGCCCCCTCATGAAGAGAGAGCACTCTCTTTTATACATGAGAGCCTTGAAGATAAGATAACCATCTCATTATTACAGATCCACTATTCTCTCAACCACTCTCAACTACTTTCCCATTATTACAAGATATGATCCCTTCAAATCCTCACATATATCTCTCATATATCTTAGATAAGATATTCTAACCAAATCTTTATGATCTTCTCCTTGAAAAGAGGCTTGAATAATTATCTCCTTTGGAATGATGGAAGAGATATTCGAGAAATCTCTTTGAATTAATCTTCCACATATTCCTACACATTACAAAGCTCACACATAATTGAGATATATATGAAAACATGTATATTTTCTAATATTTAATCATAAATTCACTTTTAATACTAAAATGAATAAAGTGGAAAATAATGATGTGAAACCCAAATGTATTTATGAAAATGATATGACGAAGGTTTACTAGGGCGATGAAATGTAAGGAATAGTGAAGGGAAAGGTGGATGAAAATACGACATTTCTGAGTCCCAACAATATGGATACTCATAACAACCTGGGACGATGTCCCCTATGTGAGATAATTAATGTGTGAAACAAAGTGAGAAGGAATAAGGTAATACAATGAGATGACAGTTGTTTCTGGAAATTTTGCTTCAACAAAAGAGATAGATTGAAATCTTAGAGGTTGAATGTCAATCCTTGCAACACCAAGTGGATAATTTTGTTAGATATGTGTTACATTCTTTGCACGACCAGAATTATTGTCAATTTTTTCCTCGGTTTCATGTCCATTTTTTGGGTGGTCCTCGGTTTTCGTGTTTGGATACATGAGCGGTTTTTCGGCACATGGTTTTTTGCCGATGGTTTTCTATTTTCGGTTAAGGAATTAGGATTGTTGACTAATCCAGGTCATTGGATTAGGGTTTTGGATACATATGACTCTTATATGTATATTGTATTGTAAACAATGTATGATGTGAATGAATATAGAATATGCTAATTTTCCCAGTTTGGGTTTCCGAGGGAAAAATCTTTGTGTAATGTATGTATTTGCCATTGTATCTTTTTTATTCTTTTATTGAAAATCTGTTTGCAGTAAAATATTGTACGAGGTTAAAATCTACAAATTTGAATATGAGCTCGCAGTCGGCCTCTTCAACTTATAGAATGTCTATTGGTTTAGAGGAGGATGAGAACAATAAGGAAAAATCTATGCTACAGATGCCCAGAGAAGTGGATGAAATGGACCCTGATCCTCATCCCTCTCCACCTAAGCAGGATGAAACAAACAACGAGAATGTTCTTAATTAACTCTAGGTATTCTTATGTTTTGTCACATTGGCCTTTTTTAGGTGTCTTCTTTAAGCTTTATACTAGTAGAAACTCTTGGACTTCCTCCATGAAGAATAGTTATATCTTTTTACCTGTTATTCTACAAGTTTTTGGACAAAATTTGAATTACACGTTGTTGGACAATCCCTTTTTTTGTATTATTATGTTGATTAGTGAGGTTACACCACCTTTCTAATACAAAAAGTAACCATCTTGTTTAAAAAAGAAATTAAATGACAAAAATAATAATTAGTGGAATACCTACCAATATTACACCTATGATATTGCATTGAAATGCGCCACATCTTATTTTCCCATTTTTTACATGTATTCCATTCTTATGTTAATGATACAACATATGTATGTTCACTCAATCTAATCTCAACTATTAACTATTGAACTTTTTAAACAAATATTAAGAATTTACAATTTCTTTATATTAGTACCCCGGATGGGGTGCCACCTGGCCAGCGTCAGTGGAGACATGGAACCAAGCATCCAGAGGAGTTATTAACCCCGACCGCCAGCCCACAACCATTAACCACAACATGTCTCACACCATGAGGACAGTAATGGTAGTGCGCCTAGACAGTCAGGCCGAGTTAATGGTCGCTCGAGCAAGCCAGACCAGGTGTACCAGGCCTAGGATGGTTGTCAACTCGGTTCTAAAGGCTAGGATGGTTTTAAACTCGTATGGTTGTGGTAATAAATGGGCAATTGCCCTGGTGCATTCATCCATTACCCCTCTGCCATGGTTCATGCTCTTCAGCTCCTCTGAGCATTTCTTCATCGTTGTCTTCTGGGTATTTTTATCGGGTGATCTCTCCTCTTACCAACCCATCACCCTGCTCCTTAGTTTTGTCGCCCTCTGCAATTATGTTGGCTCTATCACCCTTTATCTGGTGAACTCTCACCACTCGCTTGGCCTCCACAAGCTTCTTCTCTACAATTTCCCCAGTGCCTCCCTGCTCTCAGCCTTTTCGAGCTTTTCCAAGCACCATCTAACTGCCTCCCTTTCCTCATACCAAGGCCTCCACACTCTTCCCAACTTGCCCAGAGAAACAGGGAAATATAAGAGGGGGGAATGATACTATAGTGCCCTCTCCAAGCGCAACAAACTCTTCCCCTCCCAATTGGCTCTCATTGCCCATTTCTCCAGCCCAAGGCACAACAACCAGAGGTCACAGGAGGCGCCTCCGTCCACCCCACATCTGCTCCATGGCTTCAGCCCGGTTAAGGAGGAACCGCTACCTTCGTGCATGCGCATTCCTATGTCCACCCCTCATTTTATCCATGGCCTCAACCCAGTTAAGGAAGAAGCGCCACCTTTGGGCGTGCGCATTCCTCTGGCCACCAGTCTCCTGCCCCCCCAAAAAAAATACTCAATCCTCAGGACCCTTATTATGGAGATGCCAGCTACATGGTGGAAGAGGAAATTCCACCGAGCTGGCAGGCGGAGGAAAATACAACGGTCGGCAACAAGAAAAACACAGTGGTTGCTAGAAAGGAAAAGGAGGCGGATCAGCCCCAGCAATTTGCAAATCACCTCACGGAGGATCACCTCCAACTTATCATTGAAATCCGACAAAAATAAGATGATCAGATGCACTCTCAGTGCATCCTCGGCCAAAGAATGGACATTATGTTCGACGCACTAGTGGATGCTCCTGCGCGGACTTGATGCCCAACATGCGGGCAACAGTTCACCCCTGTCTACAACAACCATGGACAACCAGGCTCGGCAATGGGGTAAAGTCTCCAGGTTATTGTTCTTTATTCAATCTAGTTGCAGGCTTAATTTTTTAGTTTACTCCAGTAGCAGACTAGATGGACATTTAGTTTTCCCGCACATTGTGCATATAGTTTTGTTCATAGCTGGTCCTAAAGGCCACTCAAATACTGTCCATACAGTTTTGTTCATGCATCTAGGATGTATAATTTTGTTAAGTCAGTTTTGTTCAAACAGTTTCAGTGCATATGATGATGTGTCAAACTTGGAGCATCAAAGAGCCACATGTTCTGGTTTCCCTTCTGTGGCAGAACATGTGGCTCACACTTGGCAATGTAGGGTTTACAAATATTATTAATACAAGGATCCTCTTTTGTTTCAAAAAAATATATTAGTAAATATACTTTATTTTAGTCTTTTAAATTTAGTTAATTACTCTTGTAAAAATATAAAAATAATATCTTAACACAATATTGTAATTAAATTCAAACTCTGTTAATAATAATATGAAATTTTATCATTAATAATCATTTTTTAAATTCCATATCATACCATTTAAATATTTCAATACAAATTATTTAAAATACTTAGAATTCAATAATCCACTCACTAAAATAAACTATCTCAGTATTCATATATGTCTAGTATTTCTCATAATATTATGCCCTTTACAAACATTATATATCCTAACATCTTAGCATATATGAGTTTTCCCTTTTATTATATTTATCGCACATGAGATATTCTAATATCTTAGCTTTTATGTGTTTCCCCCTTTTATTAGTCCCTGCCGAAGGCATAGAGGGACTATAGCGATCAATAATTCATTGAATTCATATTAGTTTTTCTTTTGACCAAAAATATTTGTATAATATCTATTGTTGGAACTAGGGAACTAAAAACATTGATTTTTATATAATAAAAAATAACATATATGTCATGATCTGATTGGATAACAGATTGCAGGTCTTATTGCCAGCTTCATTATTCCCAATGTTTGATATGTTAGCATATCCAAAGTTTTTGATCATATACGGTCTTTCTGAATTTTTACTTTTATTGTTGAAATGTTTGGATATCCGAAGTTTTGAAAATAGAGAGTCGGGTTTTTATTAGTTCACTTCATATTACTTTTTCCTTTGAATAAATTATTTTTTTTACATACCCTCTATTGTTCGAACTATTGTTACTTATTTTTTTTTATTGTTATAAAATAATATAATAAATGTTTTTTCGTACGTAACAGAGCTGCCACATTGCATTCTTTCTTAAATATTTACACAACAGTCTTGACAGACTTAAATGTTTACCTAACAGGCCTCATAGCCTTAAATGTTTACTTAACAGGCATGTTACAATACATTTTCCTCCTTTTTTTTTATATATATTTTTTGTTTTATGCAATGTTCTCTGTAATGAATATGGGCAATATTGTTCTTCAGCGGCATTATTGGTTCAGTGGTTAATGCTTGATCCTTGCTTGTTCACTGGTTTCTTGTTTTCCTGTTGTTGTTGTTCTTGTTTTCTGGTTGGTCTTGTTGCAGTTTGCACGCCTGGGTTTTCTGCAATCACAATTAGAACTAGCCTTCTGTCGTTCCCCATCGATGGGTAGGTTTCAGTGTCGTGTTTAACCTCCTCTGTTATTTGCAATTTGTAGGTGAGACATTTCACTGTTGAGGATGCCTGAGTCAAAATCCTCTTGCAGAAATTCTTTGTATGTGAGGAGAAAATACGATTTCCTTTTCCTATACGCCATTGTGGCTGCGATTGAGGTGGGTTTTGTGTCGAACATTGGCAATCAGGAACGAGACGAAGACAACGTTACAGTCATGCCTCTCTGGTCGTAGTGATCACATACAAAGATGGAAAGAAAGAGGATTTTGAACGCTCCAAGTATTGAAAAATACCAATCGTGAAAACTACACCTTTCTTCAGGGGCATTACTAGTTCAGTGGTCCATGCTTGCTCCTTGCTTGTTCACTGGTTTCTTGTTTGCATGTTGCTCTTGTTCTTGTTTTCCTGTTGGTTTTGTTGCAGTTTGCACGCTTGGGTTTCTACAACCGCGATTGGAACTAGCCTTATGTCGTTCCCCATCGACAGGTAGGTTTTGGTGTCGTGTTTAGCTTCCTTTGCTATTTGCAGTTTGCAGGTGAGAAATTTCACTGTTGGGGATGCCTGAGTTGAAATCCTCTTGCAGAACATCTTTGTATGTGGTGAGAAAATATGATTTCCTTTTCCTATACGTCACTGCGGCTGTGATGGAGGTAGGTTATGTGTCGAACATTGGCGATCAGGAACGAGACGAAGAAAGCATCACATTCATACTTCTCTGGTCGTAGTAATCACATACAAATATGGACAACAAGAGCATTTTGAACGCTCCTAGTATTAAAAAATACCAACCGTGAAAACTGCACCTTTCTTAATTGCTTGCACAGTGGCAAGCCTTTGGGTGGTCTTCACAGCCCTAAATGTTTACCTGACAAGCCTCACAGCCTAAAATGTTTGCTTAACAGATGTGTTACAATACATTTTCCTCCGAAATTTTTGATACAATCTTGTGTGCAGTGAATTTGGTCAATATTGTTCTTCACCGGTATTCCTGGTCGGTCGGTTGGTGCTTGCTCCTTGGTTCACTGGATGATGGTTATTGTTGTTTGATTCAACTTTGTAGGGTTGAGGTCCTGCAGCTACAGTTGGGCCTTTTGGTGCTTCTTCGTTGGTTTGTTATTTGTTGGTTGTTGTTGTTTGCTTCAATTTTGCAAGGTTGGGGTCCTGCATCTACAGTTGGACCTGTTGTTACAATTTGCGAGCCAAGGGTTGCGCTTCTGTCCTTCTCCATTCATCAATGGGTCTCATTTTTGCGGTTGCATTCTTGCATAGATTGACAGGCCAATTGTAATACATTTTTGTCCTCTATATCTTCACATCATGAGTCCAACTTACCGTCGTTCGTTTGCATACTTAGCCAATTTCTTCTAAACTTGCCCGTTTTTCCCTTTCGTTCTTACCCTCTATTATGTGTTTTTGGTTCTATACTTTGTCACATTTCTGTGCTCGCAGGTTCTCAGTGTGGTGAACTAACAAATCGCCATCTCCATCTATATCTTCACATCACGTGTCCGACCGACCGTCGTTTGTTTGCATACTTAGCTAATTTTATGAACACGGGTTCGCGGATAGGTGTTATCGAACTCTGGTAACCCGTGTTCGGGGTATACATCTTGTACCCAAAACTTTCATGCTCTACAATTTGAATCTGGACTCCTCGAACCCTCAAGGCTAACTCTAGCTACGATGACTTCGTCTGTCAGACCTACCTTTCCATACTTAGCCGAGTCTTCAAAGTTTCGCGGGTTCACGCACTCCCAGGTTCAGAAAAGTTTAAGAGCATTTCCTTCTGCCCTTCCTAATGCACATTAATTATGCTTTTACTATTGGCAACCCACCAAATAGGTTCGAAAATATTGGCTTTAATAAGCGGAAAGCTCGAGGACATCTCCCATTAAAACACATTAACAAGCGAATATTATGGGATCTGATAATTTTTTTTGCGTCCATTTTGAATTTGCAAAAAGTGTTGGTTATTTTAGCTTTTTAACGACATCATCATAGTAACAGTGCAATATAGTAACAGAGGTCTTCACATCATGTCGCTCTTTAATACTGTGCATATATTACAGGTTGTCATATTTGAGAATCTGCTTGCATATGGGAATGTTAACTCGTGTTATTAGTGACTATTCAGCACACATATTCGAAAAGATTGGCATTAATAAGAGAAAATATCGAGGGCATCTGCCATTAAAATGAATTAAACCAAATTGTACGGAATATTATACTATCATCCTCCAACGTTCATTTTAAATACTTATTCCCATTTCTCTCTATCAACGAAGAGTTGGGATTTAAGGTGCCTTCGTTGTAATGTTCCTGGTCATGGACATGTGAGAAAACTAAGAGATGCCATTCAGGCCCAATGGAAAGAGGAGTGAATGGTTTTATGTGACGTCATATTTGAGCGAAAAAAAAAAAAAAAAAATCAAGTATCTTGTGATTGGTGTTCTCCCTATATTTGATGCTTTCGCTAGTTGAAAGGCCTACCTGAAGATTTGTGTGTTGAACTTCTTTGTTTTCTTACTGGGAGTTGGAAGGGACTTTCAGGTCACCTGCAAAATGCTCCTTCGTTGAAGTATATGGTTTCTTCCAACAACACAGATTTGGCAAGTGTATCAAATTCTGTAGACCACACAAGAATTTATCTTTCAGCAGAGGAGTTGCACATACCGTGGCTTGCAAAATGGTCTGGAATATTCGGAAATGACACAAAATATTACTCCATTCGCGAATATACTTAGAAGGAAATTATAAATTTGGATCGTCGTGAGTATGAGAAACTGTATGGGTAGTTGAATCAACATCCTGAAATTACAGGAGATTCTATTTCAAGTTTGTTGAGCTACTTCTGGGTGTGGTAACAGACTTGACAGAAAGTCATATTCTTTGTTAAAGTTTTTTCACCATCCTCTGGATGTAGTAACAGACTCCACAAACAATCAACTTTCTATCGCTATTGCATATTGTTTTTCATTGTTCCTATGCATAAGATTGCATCTAGGTCGATGAGCTTGCCCCTCTTTGCACAAATATTCTCCTCCTACTTGAAGGTGGGTATATAACCAAAGAACGACGCTCTCAAAAGTTTTTAATGCCTGCATGGACATGTAACTGGGAAAAGTTAATAGGAAGGAATTATGGATTATGGAATTTGCAACACTTTCTGAAGATTACTTTATACTACCACCTTCTACAAGAAGATTGGCATCTTCAGGTAATGATTTGGTTTCTGAAAATCACCTTTTACTACCACCTTCATGTAATCATTTCATTCTTTAGACGAGACCTTAATGTAGTGGTGTATTCCATAGATGTTTCCACCTAATATCAATCTTCCTGTTGTTTTCCTTGGTTTGGATAAGGAAAATGCATTTCTTCTGTTGCAGTGGATCCGATATTTGAAAAAAGAAAAAAAAAAGAATTGCTCGAACAATACAATTTCTTATTTTTTTAAATATAGAACAATGTATTTTTTGAACACACGGCTGTTCAAAAAGTTTTAGTCGTTGTTTGGGATTCATGTCCTCCAAGGATGTTAATTGATCACACAATTAATATTGCTTGTGCCAATACAATCGAGTCGTCGTCCACTATGGCAATTGCATTAACACTACAATGTCAGGTAATAGATGTTTGACATGTACTTAATGTCAAGGTCATTATCACACAAGACACCCAACGTCCAAATATTTCTGGACTCAAAGCAACATTGTAATTGTCGTGAAAAAGCAACACTAAAGTCGATGTTCTTTGCAGGTATGACGATCCTGCAGTCTAAGTGCTTTGACAATGACAGCTCCTTGCTTGTTCACTGCATTGTTGCACTGCAGCCAATAACATTGTTCCCATTGCCACCGCCACTGTCGATGTTTGAAGCCGAAGCTATCTGGAGCCTGGGCTCACTGCTAGTGTCGATGCCTAAAGGTGAAACCACCTGGAGCCTGGGATCACGACTTCTTACACTTGACATTAGTATCAGTAGTGATCGAAAGTCGATTGTATGTCGAGTCTGTTACTACATCCAGACGTCGCTCAACACTTTTTGACATAGAAATTGGTTGTTTGTCAAGTCTATTGCAACTTTGGCATAAAACGTTATGTAATTTTAGAATGTTGATTCAAACACACATACAGTTTCTCACGTTCGTGAGTATCCAATTTTATAATTTCCTTCTGAGTGTATTCAAGCATGGAGTGATATTGGAGGTCACTTCTGAATATTCCAGACCATTTTGTAGGTCACGATGTCTGCCACCTCTACGACGAAAGATATTTTCTTATGTGATCTACAGCACTTGATACACTTGCCAGATCTGTTGTGCTGAAAGAAACTATGTACTTCAACAGAGGAACATTTTGCAACTGACTTGGACGTCCCTTCCAATTTATAGCAATAAAACAAAGAAGTTCAACATACAAATCTTCAGGTAGGCTTTTCAACCAAACAAATGATCAAATACAAGGAGAATAGCAGTCACAACATACTTGAATTTTTTTTTTGTCTCAGCTTTTGTTCGATAACAGGATTTGTTTCCCCCAAAGCTGACGTCACATAAAACCACTCCCTCATCTTTGAATTGGGCTTGAATCGCATCTATAAGTTGTCTCAGATGTCAATGACTAGGAACATTACAAGGAAGGCACCTTAAACCCCAAGTTTTCGACGATAGAGGGAAATTAACACTTAGCAAAGTATGGAATATTGAATAACCAGCCAATGCAGGCAGGCCATATCTAGAAGAGACAAGCTATTTAAAAAATTGGGATAGATCTAGCTAGCAGTACCAATGAAATCCAAGACCCGAAATTGATATTCAACTCGTTGTTTTTTACGAATCAAGCATTTGATGATCAAGTTGAAATCTATAAAAGATTGTCCACAGACTTCATTATTGTACATATTTTYTTTTTTTTTTTGTCGGTGGCAGGCCCAATCACAGTTATCATGGAAAATAATCTCAGCTATATTTTGTAACCTAATTTATTTGAATATAGAATATTTGAGGTTTTTGTATAGTGTTTTCCAATCTCTTGTATTGTTTTTTATTTTATTTTGTACTTTTTTTGTGTCGCTAAACATGGAAGACAAGATTTTCTTTCTGTCGCCCAGCACTATGATTTAAATAAAGGGTACTATGTTCGCTCCTTACATTTTACATGGAAGAATAATTTGTCATAGGTCATACTTATGTGGTGCCCACCCTATACTTGAAGAAAGAAATGGGAGGACTCGTCCTGCTTTCATTCTTCGGGGTCTCATAAATAAAATGAATTAATGACTCTATTTCAACGAGGCAAATCAAATGTTCACATCATGTTCTTGTTCAATATTTTGCATATATTGCATCTTCTTCTATTTGATAATATATGTGCATGTAAAAAATGTTGCGTCATATATA
>JASDQU010105297.1:160361-180961 GCA_032191745.1 Picea mariana
CGAAATTTGCGAACCGGACAACATCTTGCAAATTGGAAGATGCTTTACATTTGGACCGGAAATAATCTATTAATATATATTAATATGAATACTATTGGAATAAATATAAACACTTTCTCTTTAAATTTTCCTTGTTTTCTCCCCCTCTATTATCCCTTTGTGGTTCTATATTTAGTTGCATCTCTATGATCACAACCTCCTAGATTCGAAGATTTGCAGATGCTCATCTTTATCTATATCTTCACACCATCAGCCCGACCAATCACGGTTCCTTTCAATACTTAGTCAATTATCTCACCACTGGGTCCCAGGTTTGTGGGATCCAACGCTTATGTGATATGCAATTTATGCTTTTACTAGTGGCAACTGACGAGGGGTTCGAAAAGATTAGCATTAATAAACGAATAGTAGATGTTGTTCTATGAGATACTTAGCCCATTTTCCCTTTTCTTCTTCCCGTCTATTATCGCTTTCTAGTTATATACTTAGTCACCTTTCTATGATCATGGGTTCTAGGGATGGCAGGATGACAGATTTTCATCTCCATCTATATCCTCACATGATGAATCTGATCGACCGTTGTTCCTTTCCATACTTAGCCAATTATATGGACGCAGTTGACGGGTTGGCGCTTTCAAACTTTGTTTCTTCTTGTTTCATGATATACATCTTGCACTCAAAACTGTTGTGATCTACAATTCCACCGCGGACTCCTTGAAGTCGCAAGATTCACTCTACCAGGGTTCACAAATGTTTCAAAGCATCTATCACTACGACTGTCGTCCCTTTCTATACTTAGCCAAATTTTTCCACCTGTTCTGTGATATACATCTTGCACCCAAAAAATTCTTTGATCTACAATTGCACCCCGGGCTCCTCCAATTCGCAAGCTTCACTTTACCCAAATTCATAAAAAGTTTCAAACCATTTATGGTTATCTTCCATCCTCGCCACAATTGTGCCCTTCCCAATGCACATTAATTATTCCCGCCTCTAAATTAACTTCCATTGTTCAGTGACCTACAAATAGCACTCGGACCTCTGCCATATACAAATTAACTGTCGGACTCTGACATCGTCCCCTCTTCGGTGTTACACATTATGCATTCAAAAGTTATGAGTGATACAATTTGACCATTGGGGCCTCACGTCTTCTGGGGAGACCTTGTCACCCTATTTTGGATCCTCGAGTTGGCGGGTTCATGAAATCTCCAGTTACTAGTCATTGTTTCATGTGCCGACCATCTTCGTACTTCTTTCCAAATATGCAACAACAAAGGTTTAATGCTAAGATTCCATCATGCAACAACCGTAAATATAGTCATTAATAAGCAAAATCCTCGAGTACTAACCATTCCTACAGACCTTGTCCAGAAACATGCAGAGAATATCTTGGTAGGTAATGGGAAATCTATTACAATTTCCAATATATTAGCGAAAACAACTCAGGCCCACTGTTTCCCTATTCCATACTTGGACACTTTTTCGATTACGGGTTCCCAGATTGACGACCTCAAAATTGTGTTTTGAATCTTCTGTGACTTGCAAACAGTGCCTGGAGTTTCGCGATATACAATTTGTCCATTGGAATGCCCCCTCAGGAGCCCGATCGTTCATCATTCCTTTCAATACTTAGCCCCAAGTTGGTTGTATCTCCATAACGTGGTACATCTACTGTGTATCGAGTCCGGCCTACCATTTCCATGTTCCATACTAAGACACTTTTTTTATTTTGGGTTCCCAGACTGGCGGGCTCAGTATTGTGTTTCCAATGTTCCGCAACTAGCAAACAGTACCCGAAGTTTCGCGATATACAATTTGTCCGCAGGAATGCACCTTCATGCCCTAATCTATGGTCAACACTCCCGAGAGATAAAATTTGACCCTCGGACCCTCACCTTCCTTAATTGTTGTTCCCTGTCCCCGCTACCTTCCTACTTCTATCTTGATATGCAATTGGAAAGCTTTAATGATAACACTTCATCATGCATGAACCTTAAACATGTCATTAATGAGAGAAAGGCTTGAGGAGATCTCCCACACTTTTGCCATATACAATTTGACCATCAGACTCCCATATCATCTCCTCTTCTGTGGTACACATTTTTCACTCAAGTTCCGAGACATACAATTTGACCCTCAAGAAGTCTTGTCTCCTAGGGAACCATTGTCACCCTAATTCTGAAGCTCGTCTGACCGCTTTCCATACTTTCCCATTTCATGGAATCTCTTTCGCGGATCCCCAGGTTGGCGGGTTCACAAAATCTCCAATCCTTAGTCACTGTTTAATGTGCCCACCACCTTTGCACTTCTTTCAAAGTATGCAATGACCAAGTTTTAATTCTAACAGTTCATTATGCAACAACCATATAAACTATCATTAAAAAGCAAAGCATCGATGAGACAGTGAAATTTAAATGAAGCTCGACTCCTCGAATTTAAAAGAATTTATTTTCTCTTTTCTGCCCAGAGACATGCAAAAAAGATTTTTCCACACAATGGGATATATATTACAAGTATCAATATATTAGCAAAAATGAATTCACCCAACTATTTCCCTATTCCATACTTGATTCACTTCTTCGATTGCGGGTTCCTGGATAGGCGGGCTCACGTTTGCACTTCTATTGTTCTATGTCCTACAAACATTACTCGGACTTCCGTGATATACAAATTTCCCTCTGCACTGTCCCATGAAGCCCTCTTCCATGTTATGCGTTTTTCACTCAAAAAATTCTGAGACAACAATTTGACCCTCGGGCCCTCACCTCCAACGATTGTGCCTTGTAACCCTATTTTGAAGCCCGCTTGGCCGCTTTTGATAATTAGACACTCCTTAATTTCCATTTCCCATCCCCACGACCTTCGTACCTCTTTCTTAGTATGAAATTAGTAACCTTTCATGCTAACAACTCACCATGCAGGAACCGTCAAGATTGTCATTAATGAGCGAAACGCCCGAGGAGATGTCCCATTAATACACATTAAACAAAGATCTGCAGAGGGTTATATTATCCCTTCTGATTGTTAATCTAAAACATGGGTCGTCGCATTGGCCCGTTTAGGAAATCTCTAATCCTTAATTTCTCATTGTCGTACCTGCCATGTTCTCACTTCTATGTATGCAATTACTAATCTTTAATGCTAGCAACCGTCCAAATTGTGATTAATGAGTGAAAGTATCGAGGAGATCTCCCATCCACACGCATTGGACCAAGATTTGTGCAGGATTATATTATCCCTTCCAACTCTTCATTTCAAACATCGTCTGGAACAAATCAATGTTCTCGTAAACTTATGGCAGCAGCTCAAAAATAGTTCTGTGGAGATACAATGAATATCTTCGGACGTGAGGACCAGATCTTCTAGTGGTCCAGGGCATACTCTTACTATTCATCCTATTCCACCCATAACAAACTGATTTGGACTTCTGGAATCGCTCTTGTAGGTTGTGTCCCTGAGGTTTTTTACTGTAAGGAGGTGGTCTCTTGGTGTGCCGAAAAATATATTTCAAGCCAAAGAATTATTCCACTACGCGACCATTCTCTTGTTTCTTTGTCACCTCAAGTCTTCCATAAGATGTTAATATTGTCGGAGCCAACATTGACCTTCAGAGGACAAGACTGCAAACAATTCCTAGAAAAACATGATAACGGATTGGACCTCTTACCCGAGCTCCTTGAAGGCCCGACAGTAGTTTCTGAAGATATCACAAAGTTGCAGGTCAGTTCCTTTAGAAATCCATTTCTGGACATTGCTTGGTTGTTTACAAGAATAACTAGACGGGAATCCACGGCAAGCATTTCCCATGCAGTTATTTATATTTTGTACTTCACAGTCAATGAACAATTCATTTTCGATTGGGGAAAGCTAATTTCCATTGAAATCTGTTCCCAACTATCATGATTCAAAGAATCGAATAAATTTTATATGTCATCCTACTTGATTTTCACAATAGTGCAGTGTTGTTCGTTTCTGAAACTATCTTTGTCCAAGAAGATAAACTATGAATTCCACCCAGTAACATTCTAGTACCAGGCCTTGTGGAGGCACAAGGCCTCCCATTGTTTTTATGAGGTTTTTAATGGATTTGTCTCAGTTCTCAAAGATTTATTGTTAGGAAAGGATGCTCTCCAGATGTCTGTCCAAACAACCAAGTTTTTGGACAGGAAGGGGACACTTAAACAAAAGGAAAATTACAATGTAATAATGATCTTTGGCTCCAAGGAAAATCATGCTTTCCTTCCATGCCACATCATGGACAAGATGTTTGTTATAGAAATAGAAAGGGAATACAACTACTGGTTGCATTTTTTCCATGACAAGAGAAAAAAATAGTTCATTCCTCTGCCCTAGAAATTCGGGGACTTCGTGTGCTGAAATGTCAACAAGATTGACGAATTCGCATGTCATTTCAAGAAATTGAACCTAAAATATGCTAAAAGGGTTCGGCCCTAATGGGTTTTTTCAAGAACATTTACTATCAGTTGGCTTTAGAGACTCTTTTATCCATAGACGCCTGACTGAAGATAGAGACAGTGATGACAACACTCATGCTTCTGACGATTGCGAGGTAGATACATTGCAAAGTGCAACCAAATTGTACATACAACAGGGAAAAGGATCCGGTGAGAAGAGTGGCTAGTCCTCGTTCAGCACGACATCATGGAGCATCGTTTCGACGAGCCACCCCAGTAAGAAAGAAACCCAGAAATATTCAAACGGAGGAGGAGATAAGAACCCTCCTTGCGGAAAAAATGATAGTTCTCACAAGCTTCCCCTAACGAAGAAGAGAAAAAACATTGTAGGGCAGGCAGAAGAACCCAAAATTGAAAGTGAGCACATACAACTTGAAACTTATGTGGATGCCCTATTGCAGAAAGTTGACCCGACATGGACACGATGCACCATAGTTCCACAATGGAAATAGTTGAGACCAACATTTTTTACGAAGATGAATCCTTCGCATTCCAGAGCGTTGTTTTTTACAGCCAATCTAAAAATTTAATCATTGAAAAGAGAGATGTAACAATTAAGAAAGGCAAATCTCGTACAGAGATTAACTTTAGGAAAATGTTGTCGTCCCAAATCTCTCGATTTCATCGCGTAATGGGTGATGCTCTTGGAGATTCCATTGGAGCAATTGAAACAGAGAATTCCAAACTAAATGGTCGAGTCAAGGAATTTGAGGAGGCTTTCATTGCTACCCTAGTGTTTGCCATTCCTTTAGCAAAAACTATGCATGCTACCCTTGCAGCCAAGATAAAAGGATTCTCCAGCCTCCTCACATCCTGTAGAGCCTTTGTAGAGAAGAACATTAACAAAAGAATGCAGCTAATTACTGAAGACTGGGAAACATCCCAAAATATAGCTTCCTTTCAAAAGAGGGAAAATGATTTGCACAGACATTTGCAGACGAATTTAAAAAATGAAGAATGTTTCTATGAATAGATGGTGACCCCTTTTGCCAACCAAGCCATCAACAGCTCGGATCTGAAAAGAAGACAATAGGGTCTCCCCTCCCCAAAGTGGATCAAACAATTAAAATCATGCTGACAAAAGAAAGTTAAGAACCTATAGCTCATTCTCGAATCATGTGAGCAAGCCATATCAGAGAAAGAAGAATTATTCAGAAACTTGACCCAAATAGACTTAGCCGGAAGTACCAATGAGGTTCAAGACCCAAACTTAATTCTCAAGTCCTTGTCCTTGACCAAAAAAGCCTTCGATGAACAACTTGATATTTTAAAGGGGTTGTCTTTAGAAAAATGTTACGACGTCCTTGAATATGGTGTAGATGAGGTCGAGAACTGGCTAGTGGACTATTCGGCACACAATGAAGAAATTGAACAAGCTCTGCATAGTATTTCTGTGGATCTAAGGAAATTAGAAAACGATCTTTTCGACATAGAAATCCACAACGAAATCAACGTCGCCCCCATGAGAAGCTACATTGAAGAATGGTTCAAACGGAGAATGGACAAGCTCATTGACGAAGGGCAACAGCCGGTTGCCACGATTCCAGTGGTCGTTGATGACAACAAAAAAAACGCATCGGCATCATAGTAATTCTATACTGATCACGTCTTGTTTTCTTTATCAATCCAGTTAGTCTACCTCTTTAAATAGAAATCTCTAACCAAAGACTCATAACTTCCAATTTCTTCTTTTCAGGTCTTCCTCTCTACCGCCGCACACTTCTTCTTTCTACAGTCCTATTTCTTGTACTTATTTCTTTTATGGTCCACGGGAGCCCCAATCCTAGTATATATGACAAATGAATTTAAATTTCCATAAATATGTAACAGACATTATTAATTTTTGATAAATTTCAAAGAAAACTATTTCGGGAATGTTAAAGGAAATTATGTTTATTATATTTGAATGTTTAATGTGTGTGATTCATGGTCCTTTTTTCCAAGAACCTTTATTGCAAGGCATTATTAATTTTTGATAAATTTCAAAGAAAACTAATTCCGGTTGAGACAGAAATTTTCTAAGTCCCATGTTTGAACTATACACACCCCAGGAAGAAACTGCCTCGTTTGCATATTAACCTCGGGGGTCATCTACCGGCCCAATGTCTTGTGGTCATCCTCTCATCCTCTGCATGGATACCACCTATAATTTGAGTTGCTTCCCACGTGTCTCTACTCGGTCCCGCTGTAACAACCTGGCAGGGACTACGCTGCCATGCAACACTTGTTCTATTTGTTGCATTCCATAGTTTAATATTAAGCTTATATCTTTTCAAATTGTTTATGCTTTGTAATGTTTATTATGATGACATGGTATTTTTTCATTAATAGTAGTTTTTGAACATTCCATGGCACTTTAATTAATTATATGTAAGAATTCATTAGCTAAAGATAGATTATTTCACTCGGTATTTTTCACAATGTTATGTTTTTTTATGTACATAAAATTTTCCCAAATTTTATGGGTAGTATTTTTTTTTTTTCATTTTGAAGATAGTATTAAGGGTAAATCTGGAATTCTTTAGGGTATAAGGTTGGGTTAACAACTTATAAATAGATGATATGTAGTTCATTCATAATTGGCTTAGTGAAATGTTATAAAAAATGGGATTCCAACTCAAATAGGGAGAGTAACAACTTTTCCTCAAAACCACTCAAGTTACACCCAATTGAACTTTCTAATCTATTTATTGCATTTCATATTTTACTATCCAAACTCAACTCTTTTTAAGATATTTTTGCATGTGCATTGAAACTATGCTTGCTTAAAAATAGGTGACAAAAATAGTAATTACTGAAATACCCTTTTTTCCAACAGAAAAATTGCTCATTATATTAAAAAGGTTGTATGTAAGAAACTGAGTCATTTACATACAACCTTCAAAGTTTCTTACACCCTTCAAACTGTGAAAACATTATGTACGAGTCTGATTACATAAAGTAGGATCTGATCCATATGACACATAATGAAATGACTGTAATTCTGACAGTCCCTTTTCCAAACAAGCATATCCTCAAAAAATAAATTGTCAAATTTCAATTGATTATAAAGAAATAAAACACTATAAGATGACTAGATGCTAAAAGAGATTTAGAAACAGAGTGGGACCCTCATGTCCATCAACCCAGTGGTTGTATGTGATTTTTCCTTCTTGTTTCTGGAGTGCGATCTTGGAGAGTAAATCAACATCCTTGTTGTGATCTCGATAGATATGTATGAAGTTGATCTCCCTGAAGAAGGTTTGGAGCTCTATGATTCTGTCCTTCCAACCATAAAGAGAAATAACCTGCAGTTTTCCTTTGTGATTCAACCAGTCAATTATGATTTTGGAGTCACCAAATAATTGTAATGCTTCAATGTTGATTCTAGCTACCAAGTTTAATGTAGCCCAAACTCCGAGTAATTCTTCCCAAGTGTTGGTTCCTGTACCACAATTAAAGGTCCATTTGTAATAAGAATTTTCAGTTATCCTTAACAATCCCCATGCTCCACTCTGAAGACCATTAGAATGTGTTGCTCCATCAAACCAACCTGCAGGTGTGCCTCCTTGTAAGTGGATCTTAACTTTTTTGGGATCGCCACTTTTGTTGGGGTTGTCGAGTTTGCAACAATTACAAGTGTTTTATAAACGACTGCGCTTACAGAAGGGATCCCATTTTCAAATACTTTCTTGTTTGGTTCCATCCAAACAAGCCAACATACCAAAGAAGGAAAGGTGAGATAGTTTCTCTCTTTTTTGGCCCAATATTCATAACAAACAGCTAACAAGTTCCCTTCCCAAACAGAATTTAACTTTTGTTCACTAAATATCCTATCCCGAACTTGTCTTGTGAAGGAGCACTTAAAAAAGAGATGCAACACTGTCTCTAAATCACTTGAACACAGTTGGCAAATATTGGGGCCTTCCCAGCCTTTCCATTGCAATATGTCAAGAGTAAAAATTTTATTTTCAATGGAAATCTAGGTGAACAGTTTGATTTTTTGAGCTATGTTCTACGACCACAAGTGTCTTCTCCAGCCACCAATAGTATGATGCCAGAGTTTATTTGTTAAAGCAATATAAACATTTTTGACAGACATAAGTCTCGATTTATCTCCCCTTGTCCACATAAGCTCATCCTCTTTGTTTTGTAGTTGCACTCCTGATCCCGATAACACCTTGCAAAAGTCAACCCATTCCAATGTCAATTCACCAATGAGATCGATCTCATCATTGGTTTTCTAGGTGACTGATAAAAACCCTGTCCTGGAGATACCTCTTGGTTGGTAAAGGTATCTAATGTTATTAAAGTATAAAGAAGTTATGAGTTGTGGAGATAAGAAAGAGGAATTCTCCAGCCCCAAGATATAATCTTCACCAAGAATTACCGAGTGTCCAGACCCTGGATTCCAACACAGCCAGTGAGTGATCATATTTTTCAACTTCACCATATTTTTCCAAGTCTGTCAGGCCGCTCTCGCTGTGGTAATTGTTGTTCTAAACCAGTTGGCAACCAAACAATGGGGTAGATATTTGTCTTTTATAACCGAATGTTAGATCCCCTCCTTCACCAACACACGCCAGAGTGAATTTGCAGCTAACGCTCTATTAAAATGAAAAATATTTCTAATCCCCCAGCCTCCCTTATGTTTTGGTTTGGCAAGTAAATCCCAACTGCATAAGTGAAAATGTGTTTTTTCTATACACCTCGACCAGAGAAAGTTGTAAGTGAACTTTCTAATCTTGTCTAGTACCAAGGCTGGTATGGCTTCCAGTGCCATCCAGAAAACAGATTGACATTCTAGAACTTCCTTGATAAGAGTAAAGCGGCCTCCTAAGGAGAGCCATCTATTGCACCAGTGACCAATTCTTTTCTCGAACTTTTCTACTAGCCAAGTCCAGTCTGTTGCCTTATAAGAATCAACTTTTAGAAAGTAACCAAGATACTTAAATCCCTCAAAAAGATCTATGAAGTTGTATGGGAAGACTTCTTTAAAAAGTTCCAAGGATTGCTCTTGAATTCAGGCATAGTGAAAGGTCAACTTTGTCCAGTTTATGTTCAAACCCGAGGCACTACAAAATATGTTCAGAATGTCTTTTATTTCCTTCCATTCCGGTAAGGAATCATTTGTCATGATTAAAACATCATCAACAAAGAAAATATGTAGGATCTTTACAATACAACACTCTTGATATTGCATTGAAATGTGCCACATCTTTTTTTTGTCATTTGTGCCATATCTCGAGTGTTGACATTTTTTAAACTAATATTTTTAAAAATATTAAGAATTAACATTTTCTTTATGTTGGTATATATATATATATATATATATATATATATATATATATATATATATATAGTGTCTCTAGATTTAACTAGTTGCTCTTGTAAAAATATGAAAGCAATCTCTTAAACCAGATATTGTAAAGAAAAAATAAAAAGAGAAAATTGTAGCAAACTTAATTGCTTTACACAATCACTTTATGCACATATTTAGAAGCATCAAAACTAGTAGTCAATTCACTCTGCATCTGTTCACAAGTCTCATATGTGTATGCATTATTGTTGCTCACCCCAAAGTGAACTCCAAGTGTCACAAAAACTTAACAACTACCCAATTTAGTGTAGTTCGAAGAGCATAAGGTAAAATGTGCATGATGTTAACAATTGTGTTTTTCCTTTCTGGTTTTTTATAATAATTTGATGATCCAGATTGTATCATTATATAATTTGTCATCTATCTTGGTTCTTTCTAGGTAGGAAAATTTGAGGAATTGGATTGTAAGGTCCATTTTAGCTGTAGGTCTCAGTTTAGAGATTTGGGGTATGAAACCTTCCAGAGCCATTTTGAGGCATAAAATGACATTTTTGGGGGGTTAAAACTTTGTGATCATAGCTCAAAGCCCCTTGATGTTATTCTGCACATTAAGACCTTTCCAATGATGCAAAAATCGCCTCAGTCGGAGCTCGTATGCGGAAGTTAAGCCTCCTACAAGTTGACCCACCCTGTTGACCACCATGGTATGAGTGGATGCCACGTCAATCTCCATTACTCACACATGTGGGGCTAGCCACGTGTGGACTTTCAAGAAGATTCTAGTAGAAGGTCCAAAACCTTATACTAATTGAAGGTTGAGGATACAAAAACAATAACCCTAAACAACTATTGGGCTATGTTAAATACTAGGCTGATCCATAGTTGAGTAGAGCATCGAGGAATGGTGTTTTGAGAGAATAATAGAGGAGGTAAGATATTATGTAGCATTCATTAGGCCATAGTGTCAAAGACAACTCCATAGTGAGTGCCCCTTTCTTTGTACTTGCTTTTCATAACTGAAGAAAAAAAGAGAGCAGAGCATAGGCCTCACCTTCTAGCTAGGTTTTATCCCATATCATGTTTATGAGGATATATCTTGTATTCATTTGTGTGGATGTGTGTATATTTGCATGTTATTTCATTTTTATATTCAATTATTTTCATAAATTTGAGCAATAAGTTTGTAATAATTAATCTGGGATCTAAGGAAATAAATTGCATAATCTGAGACTTCAAAATATTATAAGATATATTGTGAAGAATTGTTCTGGTGGAATATCCACAATAGTTTACAGATCATATTGGTATCAAAGCTAGGTTTCTTTAGGGTATTTGTGGAAAGTTATAGGATCTAGGAGTTGTCTTAAGAAGGAAGTTGTAGAACCCTAGTCGTGGCGAATGAGTCTATTCACAACAACTCTGGTGATGCAATGGAAGAAAGATTTTCAAGGTTGGAAGAGCAAGTTGTCAATATCACTTGCAACATGGCTCTCCTCATGGAAGCACTAGCAAACACGTTTTGACCTTTCATGGAGGTTGTTGGCTCTAACTTAGAAGCTAGATCATATGAGAAATCAACAAATAGTAAAGACCCAGAAAAAGAGTTGAAAAAAGGGCCCAAGAAAGAGAAACCAAGTTCCAGTGTCATCACTCCCTCACAACCTCTATTCAAAATGGAAGAGAAAGTGAACATCAAGCCCTACCAAGGTGAGATCGATGTTATTAAGTTGAAACATTGGTTGCAATAGTTATAAGTGTATTTAAGTGTCCATGATATAGATGAAGAGTAGAAGATTTCATTTTCCTGAATGAAACTAGAGGGCCATGCACAAACTTGGTGGGAAATACACATGGAGACACTTGGGTTGGAGGGTGATCCACTAGTAAGTAAGTGGGAGGATTTTAATACCCTAATTAAGTACAAGTTCTACCTTATTGGCTATGTAGATGACCAATGGATTGATTGGCATCACTTCATGTAGAGACAAGGGCAAAGTGTGTAAGAGTACACCGCCAAATTCAAGAAGATGGTGATCATGTTGGGTATCTCTCCTAAGAACCTAGATGTACTCTTGAAGTATATGGGGGGTTTACATAATCATTTGTGAAATCAAGTGATGCTCTTCAAACCAAGGACCGTTGATGAGGCTTGTGTGCAAGCACAAAATTTGGAGAACATAGGCCATAAGAAAGGACAACCAAATGGTTATAAACAAAAAGACCACCAAGATGCTTACAAGGAGGGGAAGAAGAAGTGGAAATGAAAAGAAAAGAAGATCATAGAAACTGCACATTAGTGCAAGGATCCAAACAACCACTGTAACCATTACACTATCAATGGTCACATCAAAGATAAGTGTTGGAAGCTACATCCAAAGTTGAATCCAAAGAATTGTAAGAAGGATGTTAAGAAGAAGAACCTGCTAGGAAAGGATTTGGGAAACTAGGTAGAGAATAACTCATATGTGGATAAGAAGATTGTCTGCACTTTAGTGTAGAAGGAGGTGAATTTGAGTAGCCTTCATCATAAGCAAGAGAAGGAGATGACAAAACTATTCCATATTAAGATCCAAGTCAAAAGGACCAAGGTAGATGCTCTATTTGATTTTGATTCACGGGCCAATCTCATAGCAGATGATCTGGTCAGCAAGCTTGGGTTGGAGGTTCATAATCACTCAAGCCCATCTCCATTGGGATGGGTGAATAAGGATGTAGAAATTATAGTCACTAAACACTATAAGATCAAGTTTGCTATAAGTGCATATTTTATTGATGAAATGGAATTAGATGTAGTACCCATTGATGTGTGTGGTGTAGTATTTGGAAGCCACTACATGTATATAAGGGATGTGATCGTCATACGAGGAGCAAACTAATACCACCTAATCAAGGATGGGAAGTAATACATCACCAATTGACACAAAGGTAAGTCAAAGATCTCTCTAGTGAGTGTTAACGAAGCCAAACAATTGATCAGTTCTAGTAAGAAGTATGTATTGTTTTTCTTAAGAGAGACTTAGCAACTAGAGGAATTGGCAAGAGTAAATGCATCCCTGGAAGGATGTACAAAAGAGAAGAAATAAAATTTGGAGGAGTTGTTGTAGGCATACAAGGGAGTGTTACGTGAGTCTAAAGGGCTGCCACATAAGAGGGAAGTGGAGCACAAGATATAATTGTTTCCCGACTCCCCATTACTAAATATTGGGTGGCTACTGGAGCATGGAGTTATTTGACCAAGCACCTCACCTTGTGGCCCACCTATCATCATAGTATCCAAGGAGGATGAGACTTGGCGAATGTGTATCGACTATAGAGCTTTGAACAAGATCACATTCAAGAATTGGTACCCTCTTCCTAGGATTGATGATTTGTTATATCAATTGCAACAAGTGAAGTGCTTCACCAAGTTGGATGTCAAATCAACATACCACTAGGTATGTGTTAAAGAAGAAAACACTTAGAATACCACCTTCAAGACAAGGCAAGGTTTGTATGAATGGTTGGCCATGCCTTTTGGTTTATGTAATGCATCAACTACATTTATGTATTTGATGAATGATGCATTGCATCCCTATTTAAATCCATTTGTAATAGAGTGTTTGGATGACATATTAATTTATAGCTCTACTTGGGAGGAGCACATCTCACATCTCATGCGGGTGTTAGAGACTCTGAAAAAGTATAAGTTGCTAGCAAACCTCAAGAAATGTGAGTTTTCTCAACAATCATTGGTGTATTTTGGGTATGTGATTGGTGGAGTGGAACTCAAGATAGATCCTAGAAAGACAAAGGCCATCATGAAGTGGCCATTTTCTGCAAATGTCACTGAAGTTAGGAGATTTGTTGGGGTATCATGATACCTACGAAATTTCATAGCATCTTTTCAATGGTAGATGCACCACTCCACTCCATAATAACCAGTGGTAAGAGTTTCTAGATGCACCACTCCAAGTCCTTTGTATGCGTAGTAAGATTCCGCAGGAAAGACGCAACAATTCAGAGCAGTCCATTTCGGGCTTAGATTTCAAGCCAAACATACATGTCAAATATTCAACGGTGGAGATCTAATAGTCGATGCAGATCAACGACTCATGCATACGAAGTCTCAAACTCGTGCGAGGTTTAATCGCAGAGTTACACAAACTTCACTCCGTGACTTCAGTGCCAAAACGTCCGAGCTCATCTTTGTCGAAAACTCCTGAATGTCGAACTGCTGCATCACTTTGCAAGATTAGCCATCCAGGAGATCTCCACACTTAACACTCAAAAAAACTCGAATGTCGAAACATTGGAGCCACGTGGAATTCATCAGTTGAGACATGTGGCACTTATTTTAGACACATTTGGTTATGTCATCCGCCCATTTCCGGGTGACACGTGTCACCCTTCTTTCTGTGACACATCAGCGATATGACATTAGATTGCCACTTCAGATCGGAGAGATCAACCATCCGGGAGGTTTTACTTCGAGACAAGCGCAGATCGCTAAAGTGTTGAAGAGTCGAAGAGTTGAGGTACCGAAGAGACGAAGACACGTGGCATCCATCGGTCGTCGACACGTGGCACTCGTTTCATGTCATTTGGGTTACGTAATCCACTATTCTAGGTGACATGTGTCACTCTCTTTCATGTGGACATGTCAGCGACAGTGACTTCATGTGGACACGTTAGATCCAAGAGACCACCACTGTGGAAGATTTCAATTCAGAGCAACACAGAAACTCTCAAACCCCGAAGAGTCGGAGTCCCAAACTCCCAAAATGTTTAATGGTTAAAATGTCTTAATCTCGGATCAATTAGCAACAATCATGAATTAATGACTCCGAGAGATTGTCACTTTGGGAGATTCCAACCCAAAGCAAACGCAAATCGCCGAAGTGCCAAAGTGTCGGAGACACGTGGCACTCTTCTATCATGACGCATGGCACTTTCCTATCATGACACATGGCACTCATTTCAAGCATATTTGGGTCCGTCATCTGTACTATTTCAAGTGACACGTGTCACCCTTCTTTTTGTGACACGTCAGCGATATGATGTCAGGCCACCACATCACTCCAGGAGTTTAGCACACCGAGGAATTTAATCTCAAAGCGAACACAGTTCTCTGAACCCCCGAATTGTCGAAGTGTCGGAGCCTCGAACAACCGAAGTGGGTCCCGAACTACCACATCACTCCGCAACATTGTAACTGTGGGATATTCTCAAACTCAACATTCACAGCTCCCGAACCCCTGAATTGTCGAAGTGTCGAAACACCAAATGTTTAAGGATAAATCTCGGGTTAATTAGCAATAAGTGGTGGTTAATGACTCCAGGAGTCCAGGCCTCCGGGAGAAATGAATATTCTGTGCTCCAAAGCCCCCGAACGTCATATTTCCGAAGTGGTTGACCCACATTTATGGCACATTTTGAAATGTTTAAAAAGGGGCGCCAACCAGAATTGGGGAAACTACATGTCCATACGGCAGAAAGAATATCAGAGACTCCGTAAAATGCCAGATGACTTGCTTATTTCCTCCAGGGGATAAGTGGGGGGGAAATATTGCCAACATCTAGCTATCTCTTAGTGGCCTCCAACAACACGTTGCATGCCCATGCTTGATACAGGACACAGTTTTGTCACTCCCAGTCAATTCCTGCCAAATCTCGGTTCACCCTAGCATGTGTATCAGTCTAGCTTCAATGCTAGTAGCAGTTTTTAATTGTTCAATTGCAAAACTCTTTTAAATTCGGACATAATAAGTGGTATTTTTTGTGTGATAAGAACCACTCCTTTTTGTTAGGTCAAGTTCGGAGTATTCATTAACATACTCCATCAGTGTGTTTTAGTTAAGTTAATAAGTTGTTTTACAACCGATGTATAGAGTTAAGCCTCAGTTCCACATTAGTCGAGGCCCTCCACATCTGTCATAAATAAGCATCTTTTGTTTGTTAGTAGAGGTCGATGGTTTTGGAGAGAAAGACTTTTTTCTGAAATTTTGTAAGAGAACTATTTATGTACAAGTTATTTTAATTAAGAAGTTATGTTTAAACCCAAATACACTTCTTTCATCTAAAGTGTGAATGTGATTGGACCAAGGGGGATTATCTCTGTCTTTGGATTCAATATTTGTTGTTGTATTGAGTAAGAGTTATTGTATATGCTATTTAAAGTTATATTATGATGTTGTAATAGTTCTTTTATTCTAGTTGGTGAATAGAAATCGATTGTGTTAACCTGTGATTGATAATAGAGCATTGAAAATTACTTTTCTTGCACTAACTTCTTGTCACATGTATATCTTCTTTCTGTGAATGTTATCTCAGACAATGTTGAATGTCTACTAATCAAAATGGTATTAATTCTAGTTTGAAGTAGTTTAGATCTTCTTCGTCTGCATGCTATGGTATAAAGGTTATCCTGCAACCCAACCTTCCCCCAACACATAGTTATTTTCCCTCTGTCATCTAGTTTAAAGCTCTATCTTTCTTTTGTTTTAAACGTTAGAAAAGAATCAAAAAGACAACTGCATAGCCCGAGGAAAAACTTAACAGAAAAGACATATATGTCAATCACGATTAAAGCCCATCGATAATTCCAGCCAGATCACGAATCTGGAGAACCTTACCACTCATCAAACACTTACGAGTCTAATTGGACCTCTTAGGCAGGTTTGGTTCCTGCTATTGAGTTAAAGGGATCTGGGACCCCTCAACACAACCGTTGCACTATTTGTAGGCCCGAAGCAAGCTTCAACAAGCATGACATTACAAGTAGATGGGGTTTTTGCAACAATTTCATCTGGTCATCAAGTATATGAAGGGAAACACTAATAAGTTGGCAAGCACGCTTTAAAGGCCACCCAAATCCAAGATTACAACTTTGGGAACTCTCATGCACATGAAATTTTTTACCCATGATGCATACAAAGTGGCATGCATTGATCCGGATTTATGAGCGAAACAAAATGAATTACAAATTGAATACCACAACACAGAGATGTGGAGAACAACAACAGATATCCAGTGAACAATAACTTCTATTGAATAAATAAAATAGGCTGAATTTGTAAAACTGTAGAACTGAAACAACTTGCTCGAATGGTGATAGCTATCTTTGAGAAGAGATGTGGCTACTACGCGCATCTGTCTGAGCAAAATGATTACAATGAGGCTCCAGAGGCCTTTTTAACATTACTCATGAATGCCAAAACACTAGATATCCAAAAACCTAACCCTAGGGGTCGTAACTTTTGCATATGACCTTCGTTTTAGGAGCGTGATAACCGATTGGAAAGGTCTTTTCGAGAACTACACATTATGTCATCAAACTCTGATTTCGTCTATAGTTTGACCCTGGCAAGCCAAAAAAACACTATTTAGGGCCTCAAAACGACCCTATAAGTTATACAGAAAGATGTATTGACATGAAAACTTTCAAAATAAGCTAGTTGGATTAGGTGGTCGGCCACCAATATCCACCTGGAAGATGTGTAGGGATTTAGACAACCCCAGAAGTGTAGAACCCACAATTACAAAGAAGTACAAAAGAATGTGTTGAACTAAAAACTGTCAAGAGGAGCCAGATGGAATATGTGGGTGGCCACCAATATCCACCTGGATCATGTATAGAAGATGAGGACTTTAGAGAGGTTTTTCAGCAGCTATGAGGCCAAATTTGTGTAGAAGAAGGTGATTATATGACTGACTATCTTCTCCAATATGGGTTACTCTAAAAGCTAGATAAGCTATGTGTTCCTAAAGGTGAAATATTGCAACTTATTAGAGAGGCTCCAACTTCCGAGGTTGTAGGACATTTTCGTGTTGGGAAGACAATTGCTAACTTAAAAAGGTACGTGTAATGGCCCATAATGCAAGAAGTTTTAGCTCGATAAATTAGAGGATGCATGCTTTGTTGTATCAACAAGCCTAGTAATAGGAAGCAAGGTATATACCATCCCTTACCTGTACCCACTTGACCTTGGGAAATCATTTCTTTGGATTTTTTTGGTGATTTTCCAACAACCAGGAAAGGACATGATTATCTATTTCCAACAATTGACAAGATTAGCAAGATGCCTGTTCTTATGCCTCATAAGAAGACCATCAAAGGACAAGAAGTAGTAAGCATGTTCTTTGAATAGGTTTGGGTGCACTTTGGGATATGAAGGAGCGCCATCTTAGTCAGGGATACCAAATTTCTTAATGCCTTTTGGACTACACTTTGGGAGAAGATGGACATGAAGTTGAAGATACCTATAGCATTCCATCCACATACATATGGGTAGACAAAAGTAGTCAACAAGATGTTGGTACAACTTTTGAGGGGTTACAATTAGAAGCATCCAAAGACCTATGATGAAAATATGATCAATATTCAACACTCTTGTAATAAAGTAGTCCATACTTCTATTGGTAAGTCCCCTTTTGAAACTTTCTTTGGATATTTTCCACATTTTCGCTTGGATGTTATTCATGGATAACAAGGAGGAGCGAGGGAAGACATCATAGGAGAAACATTGAAAATATAGTAGTTTGTTGAAAAGATTAAGTAGATACATTAGCAAGCACATGAGACAATGAAGAAGTCACGGGAAAGGTACAAGGCCTGACATGATCATCACATAATAGAAAAATCATTCAAAGTGGGAGACAGAGTTTGGTTATAGCTGAACAAGGAAAGACTACAAGGTCGTGGTAAGAAGATCAAGGCTTTGCAGTATGCCCCTTTTGAGGTATTGGAGAAAGTGGGCGATAATGCCTATAGACTCAATCTACCCCCATACATGCACATTTACTCACTGGTGAACGTGGAGAATCTGAAACTCTGTAGAATCTGAAAGTCTACCCCAATACGTGCACCAAAAGCTCATGTATAGTCGGCGAAAGATATACTTCTACGGACGAAGTCTAGAACTACCATATAGGGGTAACATGACCTTTGGCAGGTTGGGTTGAAAGGACAATTTCCAAGCAAGGAAAAATGGTACTCCAAGGAGAAGGTAGAGGAAAAAAAAATTGACCTCGTTTAGTAAAAGCTTTTGGGGACAAAAAGCCTCCCAAAATGGGGAGGTATGATCCATATTGGATCATTATATAATTTGTCGTCTATCTTGGTACTTTTTGGGTGGAAAAATTGAAAGAATTGGCCTACAAGGCCCATTTTAGCAGCAAGTCTCAGTTTGGAGATTTAGGGTCTGAAACCTTCTAGAGCCATTTTCAGGCATCAAATGAAATTTTTGGGGGTCAAAATTTAGTGAGAGTAGCTCACTATCCCTTGGTGTTATTCTACACGTCATAGACCTTTCCAACAATGCAAAAATCACCTCAATCAGAACTCGTATGCAAAAGTTATGTCTTCCACAAGTTGACCTACTTTGTTTACCACCATGGTACGAGTAGATGCCACGTCAAGCCCCATTACTCACACATGTGGGGCTAGCCATATGTGGACTTTCAAGAAGATTCTAGAAGGTTCAAAACCTTATCACTAATTGAGGTTTGAGGATGGAAAAGCCTAACCCTAGATGGCTATCAAGCTATGTTAAATACTAGGCCGCTAGGAAGAGAAGGAGTTCCATTCTTTAGCAATACATTTGTTCCATAGTTGAGTAGAGCATCTAGAACTGGTATTTTGAGAGCATAACATAGGAGGTAAGAGATTTTGTATTAGTTGTTCAGGCCACAATGTCAAAAACAACTCCATAGTGATTGTCCCTTTCTTTGTACTTGCTTTTCATAACTGAAGAAAAAAAAGAGAATAGAGTGTAGGTCTCACCTTCTTGTTGGGTTTTCTCTCATATTGAGTTTCCCTAGATATAACTTGTGTTCATTTGTGTGGATGATGTGTATATTTGTTTCTTCTTTCATTTTCGTATTCATTGGTTTTCATAAATCTGAACAATAAACTAATAATAATTAATATGAAATCTTATGAAATAAATTCCATAATCTAAGATTTCAAAATATAAAAAAAATGTATTGTGACATATAGTTCCAACGAAATATCTACAAGAGTTTACAAGTCATTAAAAATACATTATATATAATATAGTTTACTAATTGTCATTGATTATCATTTAATTGTATAGCCTATTATATTAAAATTATTGAAAAAAAAAAAAAACTTATGGAATAAAGTATATTAAAAATAAAAAATAATTGAATACAAAATGTGCTAAGTCAATAAGCACATCAATAACTGATCCTTGCTAAAGATCTATACGACTTTCAACAAACAAAAAGATAAAGAAAAAAACTTACCACTTTGCAATATTCTTCTTTCATATTAAAGACAAGAACTTACTACTTTGCAATATTCTTGTTTCATAAATTGAATATATAGATACGAAGTATTTAAATAAATTAATTCCTATTAATACAGAAATACATGAAGATCCTTACGGGTGGGAACATTGAAAAGCAAATTCTTAACGTGTTCTTGCATGTGAGTGTTTTGTTGTCGACGGAAAACTAAAGATGGCATGAAATGAATTAACAAATGATTTATTTATATAGTGCAACTCATCATATGTTGAGTTTCAACATATTCAAGTACCTAGGTGTATATATAACGATATATTGATACTTATGGGAAGAGTTCACATTGGGAACGGATTTTGGCTTATTGATAATATCCAACGTACTTTGGTGTATAGAAAATAGTTATTTGTGTGAATTTTAATTATTAAATAAGTATGAAAACAAATCTTATTAACGTATATTAATAATATTATCAATGAAATTTGATTTATTAATGTAATTTGATTTTTCAAAGTTTACATCGAATTATAAGATAAAATTGGAAGAATTAATTCACACAACACAAAACGTTTTTCTTT
>JASDQU010105297.1:181061-217456 GCA_032191745.1 Picea mariana
AACTTTCAGTTTGCATCAAATCTTAACTAAACTCATGCTAACTCCAATGAAAAACTCACGCATGCAAACTACTCCACGCTCACGGCATGCAAATCCGAAATTAAATTCACGCAGCAAAGTCCATGCATGCAATAGTCAGGAAACTCCAACCCTGGTTCCTCACGCCAGAAAGAACACGTATATATGTGGCTCCACTTGAAAATACACAGGTGTGAACATCATACACAGTTTGATCTATAGCGACGGCTCCTTCCAGTCCACAGTTCCTGATGGCAGCAGCGACTATACCCTTCACGCGGGCCCGATCAGAACAAACGATAGCAGCTGCTCTCTCTGAAAATAATTAACTCTCCATGCATAGCTCCACGAACAGCTCCACGCTTAGACTGCTCACGCACTCTTGCACACAGCGTTCAACATTATTCCCGCTCTGATACCAAGTTAAAATTGGAAGAATTAATTCACACAACACAAAACGTTTTCCTTTCTTAACAAACAAATGGAGGTTACATATATAGCATGCAGATCACTGACTTAAGTGGATCTGATTAGCTAATAATAGTAAACCTAGAAAACTCACAGTTACAACAGTCTCGTTGAAACTCACAGTTATAACAGTTATCTCTTACTAAAGTAAGCTTTATTCTAACATTATATATTATCTCTTTTTATTTTAAAACACAAATTCATATTTTTATTTATATGATTTTAATTTTGGATTGGTTCGCATAAACATGACTTTATTTCTAGTTCAAGGGACTTTTTTTTCTCAATTGTAAGAATAAAAAATATTAAAAAAAACAAATTATTTTTTTAATATTAATAGGATTTATTATAAAAATAAACTGAATTATATTAAATATGTTTCAAAATATTATTTTTATATTTGAATTATCAAAATAAATAAAAATAACAAATCATAATCAAATAGCCCCATCACATAGCCCCACCACAATAACTTTAGATATAGAGATGGTGTTACTTTAGATATAGAGATGGTGTTTGATAAAATGAATATGCAAAGTACAAGGAACCATGTTTCACTTTGCCAATGTTTCAAAGATTTACAAGAGATACTTAATTGCGATATGAAAATTGACTATGAAAACTCCACTTCCATATTATGTATGGGTTTAGAAAAGTATTTTCAAAAGCTTTGTATCAAAAGCAAACATCATCTTTTAAATCCCTATAATGACAGAGATTGGAAAAGAGGAAGGGAAGATATTAAAATTCCCTTTATTGAGCGTAATAGAGTTAGTAGGCATTGGTTGGGTCGTTGTTTTTCGGGAGTTTTTTCTTTTTTTCCGTTATTCCAGCATCGGGTGTCATAACACTCTTTCTTGCTCACCTCTCTGGCACTATTGACTGTAGTGTCTTTTTCAATTGCTTTTTCTTGGTATTGGCATTGAGTGGAGCCCAGGCAGATGAAAATGGTTGCTAACTCTAGACCTCTTACTGAGGCTATCATCAGGAACTTAATGAATGAAGTTGACGAGGCAGTTTGGAAGGAGGCAGGTCTTTTCGACCAAGTGGACTCTGTGGTCCTTGGTTCTGCCTCCTTAAACTCCCCTTCTTTTCTCACTCGCTCGCAATCACACTTTACTTCACTTTCCCCATCATCCTGTGCATTTTTGCGCTCTTCCTCTGTTAGAATATAATGGATGTGCTCGTTTTACCATTGACAATATCTCTATTGTCACCCAACCATAGGCCGAAGCCACCCTCCGAGCACCTTAACCTTGACAGAGAATCACTCTGGAAGCAAACCCTAGGCTAGATAGCCAAACAAAGGGTAGCACACATTTCCCCAAGGATAGCGCATCAACAAGAGTTGATCAAATAGTCCAAACCCTAGCCAAGAGATAGTCCAAGCGTAACTGCTAGCTACAGCAGCTGCAACGACAACTCTCCTCGAAACCTGCGCAGAAACTGGGCAACTGCAATGCGCACAAGTGCTGCTCTGCAATTCTGAGACTGCCTACCAGAATATGAATTGGCCTCTTGTATTTATACTAATTCAGGCTAACTTTCTGGGCCGACTTCTCATTCTGGGTATTTGTCTGTTCAGTATATATTATTATTTTTGGCCGACTTCTTCTCTTGGAGGCTAATAACCTAATATAAATTATCTTCTTGAGCTGACAAGTCTTCTAGGGTTATTAGCCAACTCATTAGGGTTTCTTCTTGCTTCCCGGAGTATTCTATCCTCGTCAGGTTTACACATGGAGGTAAATACCTCCCGCAGCTACCATGATATCAACACTCCCTCCTAGCTAGGGAGGTATTATAGGTAATGGTCTCGAGCACAAAACATACCATTCACCCAGTAGCATCAACATCATGACTAGATCATGAGCACCATCATCATCATCAGTATCATCATTTGCATCATCTCTCGAAACCATACTCTATCTGAGTAATCAGACATGATGCTCACTCCACATAGTGATACAAGAGTTGTTCTTCTAATCTAGAAGAGTAAATGCTCTGAACCATTTTCCGTCTGGGAAAACTCTATCCTTTGATTATCCATCTAGCTGATAATCATTTCCAATACTGCTGATAGTTTTCAAGGCAATCGAAACAAAATAGAACACAACTATGTCTATCCATAGTAGTACATAACTACAATCCAGTGGTACACTACCACACCAAGTAACATACAAGTACTTGATTAGCAATGTATAGTCATGAACAGTGGAACACATCCACCACAGTAGTATACATCTACTATCATACAGTCTTCATAACAATCATCTGATATCAACCTGCACAGAAACAATGTTATGATATAAACTGAATCATCTGGGCCAATCTTTCACTCACATCTGTGAGATCTGAAAGAATATCTGCCCTTGGAGTAGAACAATGGGATATCTGGACTATTTTTCTCAAACAAGGAAGAATAATTGTCCTGTCTTCTGAACCTGGACCATTCCCCACCCTGGGCCATTCTTCCTACACCAATCAAAGTGCACCCTGGAGAGAATGTATAAACCCTAAGGAATGTCTGTCCTTGATTGTTGAGCCTAGACCGTTCCCCACCCTAGGCCATTCCTCCTACACTAATCAAAGTGCACCCTAGAGAGAATGTATAAACCCTAAGGAACGACTATCCGGACCATTTGCCCTGTTAACCACAAGAGGAAAAGATTGTCCTGTATCAACCTCCAAAACAAACCATTCCTCATGCTAACCACAATGAGAAATCGATGTCCGACAAGGCGGGGCAGTCTTCTTGAGTAACCCTCAAGAAGAGAGACTGCCCTAGACCACTCCCCATGTTAACCACAATGGGAACTCGTTGGCTATGATACATCAACAATCTGGACCATTTCCCATGTTAACCACGATGGGAAATCATTGTCCGTCAGAAATATCAATCCACTTTACGAACTAGAAAGGAAACTGCTCATCTTGGACCATTTTTGGAACTAAAAAATGACTATCCATAAATCAATACATATCAGTGTTCCCTCCCAACTTGGGAGTCATCTCTTCCTTTTTCAATAGGAATTCGTCTCCACGAGCTCCTTGACTACACAAACCCTTTCATCTTGGATAGAAGCTTTACCAAGATGTCTGTTTATCTGCTCATCTGTGGAGATATGTATTGGAGAACCACTTTCTTCTTTATGGACTTCATCACGGATAATGTAATGCTTGATTTCAAATGCACTTCGGTCTGGAACACTGGTTTTCTCTAAAGGCTTCATGTAGCTCTGATCAATAGAGTATATCATTGTTGGAAAACTGGAACATATCCATTGGGCACTTCTTCTGTCATCATGAGATTTGATCTACTGAGTAATCATCTTGATACAATATCTCTGTTATAGAGAATCTTCACCACGCTTCTATTGTGCATTGGAGGTTCTCCATCAAGTTATCTACTTCCATCTGTATACAAGTTTCTCTTTCTGGTATGCCTCAAAGTCTTGAGGTTGTTCTTCATATGTTCTTTGTTCAATTGATCTGGAGAACAGTCTTTGCATTCATCTTGATGTAGCACTCCCACCCATGGATGATATAATGACTCATGTAGAGGTATTTGTGGTTTACCGGAACGAGCAATCATAGTCTTCTCCCTCCATCTGAGAGAACCTTTAGTTCTGGATCTTGTAATGCTTTCATTCATAAGTCTTTCGTACATTGTTCTTCATCGCAACTTTCAGTTCTACTTGATTGCTTTCATATTAGGCTGGTAATCTTGTGATTCTCGATACAATGACTGGTTGTTTAGGCTTCTCTTCTTTCTTGGAATCTTCATGTTCTTCCTCGTGTTTTTCTTTAGCTTTTGGGTCCATGGAGCTTCTTATAGATTCCATGCCCTAAAGATTCCACTTCTTCCTTTCATTATAGGATCACAAATCTGGATGGATAACCAGGGATACTTTAAGGCTTCTCTTCGAAGAAGACTTCTTCTAAGGTTGAACTGAGCACGTACTGTCTTCCATGGTTACTACCATGGATATATACTTCATCATCTTCTATGGATCATAGGATTAGCTCCCTCCTAATCCTTGCTTCATGTATGAGTGCATATAATCGACTCCCTCCGTCTAACAAAGTCCACGCTTCTATCTACCTCCTTATTATCTTCTGCAATATATAATTGGCTCTCTTTGTCTAACAGAGTCCACGCTTCCGTCTTGTTGTCATCATAAGTCTTTCTCCAATTTCCTCTTGATTGTTGACTTCTTCTGTCTTTGCTTCTTCTAAGTCTCTTCATGATTTATGAGACTTATCTTGCAATAGTTTCCACATGATTTGCTTGATGTATTTCATTCTTTCATGTATTATCCAATGATATCAATACTTATCTTGTTGTTTTTCCATCAGTATAGTTCTTCTTGGAACACATTATCTTCCAAGAGATAGATATACAAGATATGTACAGAGACGATGCAAACAAGATATGTACAAGGAATAAGAAGAGTATTGTTACCTTTAGAAGAAGAAGTCTCTTTCATCCTGCTTAGTCTTCTTTGTAGGTTCCTTTTCTTCGGCAACTGCTGCTTTGTGTTTTCTGCTTCCTTTTCTTTAGCTCGGGACAATGATTCTTGTAGTGGCCATACTTTCGACAGTTGAAGCATTGTACTTCTAAAATGTCTTTCTCTTGATTTGGCTTCCTCCCTGAACCAAACTTCCTTTTGTTCCTGAAATTCTTGAATCTTGCTGTGAAGGCTTGATCATCATACTTCTTTTGGGGTTTCTCTTTTGCACCTATCCTTGATTCTTCTTGAGCACAACAAGTCCAAAGTTCTTCAAATGTTGGATACTCCTTCCTTGTGTTCATGCTTGTGGCAAATGCATCCCACGTCTTGGGAAGACCATTGAGTACTATGTTTACCAATTCCTTCTCTGAGATGATCTCTTCAATAGCTTGTAGTTGATCTCTTAACTGAGAGATTCTCACAAAACATGATATTATGTTGTCCTCGTCATTCATCTTCATGTCATGGAGCTCATTCTTCAGACTCATAACTTGTCCAATGTTTCCGACCGAGAAGAGATTTGTTAGGGCATCGTACATCTTCTTCGATGAGTCAAGATGGGATATGTAGGGTATCAAGTGGTCTTTTATAGATTCCACAATGATACTCATGGCATTGATGTCACTATCTTTGAACTTCTCCATAACTGCAACGTTCTGCGGTTCCTTCTCTTTCCCTTCTTCAAACTTTGGTTTCATGATCTTTCCTTTCACGATATCCAACACTTTATTCTTGGCAAGGATGAGGTCAATCCTTGTCTTTCATGCTCTGAAGTTAGAGGCTCCATATAACTTGTTCTCTGACTTCATAAAGTAAGTCATGGTTGCTTTGACTTGGTCAAACCCTAGATTTGACCACAAACTCAAACTTGACGTCTTGGCTTGCTGAGAGTAATGCGCTAGGCTAGGTCACACTGATCTATCCAGAGATTAGGTCAATCCCTTCATTTAAGGTGACTCAACAAGAGGATTAGGGTTTCTGCAACTACACCTGCTAGTAACCCTAGCGACAGTGCTATGGTGATTGCTCCTGCTAGAAACCCTAGCGACAATTCTTCGACGAGCTTAATATTCTCACGGCTATGTTTCCTTCCAATGGTTAGACTAAATGAAGGAGGTGTGGGCCCATAACCTGTTAGAATATAATGGATGTGTTCGTTTTACCATTGACAATATCTCTATTGTCACCCAACCATAGGCCGAAGCCACCCTCCAAGCACCTTAACCTTGACAGAGAATCACTCCGGAAGAAAACCCTAGGCTAGATAGCCAAACAAAGGGTAGCGCACCTTTCCCCAAGGATAACACATCAACAAGAGCTGATCAGATAGTCCAAACCCTAGCCAAGAGATAGTCCAAGTGTAATTTCTAGTTGCTGCAGCTGCAACGACAACTCTCCTCCAAACCTGCGCAGAAACTGGGCAACTGCAGTGCGCACAAGTGCTGCTCTGCAATTCTGAGACTACCTACCAGAATGAGAACCCGCCTCCTGTATTTATACTAATTCTAGCTAATTGCCTTGGCCAACTTCTCATTCTGGGTATCTATCTGTTCAGTATATATTATTATTTCTAGCCAACTTCTTCTCTTGGAGGCTAATAACCTAATATAAATTATCTTCTTGAGCCGACAATTCTTCTAGGGTTATTAGCCAACTCATTAGGGTTTCTTCTTGCTTCTCGGAGTATTTTATTTTCATTTGGTTTACACGTGGAGGTAAATACCTCCTGCAGCTACCATAATATCAACATCCTCAGGGCCATTGCCGACCTCGGGACTTGCTGGAAGTCAGTCACAACAGCCTTTAGATAAGGGACCGCCGGCAGGAACTGGTACCAAGGAAGGAGGTAAGGTTTGTAGAAGAACAAGTACTCCTCAGAGACTTTGGCGAGCAAAAACATATGTTCATTAAATGGCTCTAGGAGCTGATGTTGGGCTTGATGATACTTGTAGTCTTATGCTCTGTGGGCTTATGGGAAGATTGACCTACAGGTATCTCTACAAAGAAATCCTTTCGGAGTGGGTGGATCGTGAATGGAAACCATTGCTCGGTTACCAACCGAAGATTATCTTTCTAACGAAGGGATGGGCTGGCTTCATTTGCAATAACCCTGAAGATTCAGAGGTCTTGCTTTCCAGGAGGTGGGTGATAGGAGGTAGCATCTTGATGATAAAGAGATGGAGACGAGATTTTAATCCAGAAACAAAGTATTTCCAGTTTAGGCATCTGTGGGTTCTGCTCCCTAGATTGCCTCTGCACTTCTAGAATGTGGCAGCACTGGAAGTGATTGGAAACTCTCTTGGGAACTTCATCTCTATAGGTGCCTCTTCCCTATCTGCTCCTTGCAGGAAAATGGGGAGGATTTTAGTTGAATTGGATGTCCATAGTGGATTGTCGGAGGTGCTTGAGATAGATTGGAGGGGACGTCGTTATACACAAAGGTTGGACTATTTGGGGATCCCCTTTCAATGCATCTTTTGCCATCGTAGTGGACATCTATGAAGAACCTGCCCGGGTAGAAGGGAAGAAGAGGTATCTGAAGATACTGCTCTCCACAGGGATTTGGTGGACACAGAGGATGATTTAGATTCCGCAAACAACAATGTCTGGACCACTACATTGGAGGCTACTACATCTTTGGAGCGGCTTGTTTCTCTTACGAGTAAGTTGATGGTTTATTCCCCGGCTCTATATAACTCTCTGTCTTTATTGGAAATAAACTTTTTAGATTCGTCTCTTGAGATTCTTAGTTCAGGGCCTTCAGAGCTTCCTTGTTTGGGGGAGGTTGGAGAGGCCTCGACCCACAAAGTCAGTGGTAACCCGGGCTCCTTTGAAGGAAAGAGCCTAGAAGTGGGAGGTGTGTGCGTGTTTGCTTTCGAGCGAGGTAGGGGCCATGTCCGATCTACAGACCTTGCCCTTTCTCACAATGTCTCGGTCTCGGCCACTGTTGTGGACGGTTCTTCACCTGTTTCATTACTAGAGTTCAATCCTAGGTCTCTAACCATTTCAGAAGATTCATTTCCTCTAGCCGAGTGTCATGAACCTAAGGAGGGTGAAATCTCCTTTTCTGAATTCCTTGCGTCCTTGGGCCCCTATATTCGTGAAAACCATGAACTGACACAACTTCCTGCATACTTTGGGAATGTAGTGATTGACCCTGCCAGGTTCAATGGGGAACCCAACTTAGAATTCTCTTCCCTGACTGATCCATCAAAGAAGTTTTCCTCATCCAGGGGGCGAGGGGAGGATTTTTCTCCTGTTAAGATGCAGAGTTCTAGAAATAAGATGCAGATGGCTACATTTTCTTCTTCATCCTCGGACCCTTCAACTTCTGACAGTGGGGCACTTAGAGCAGTGAAGGCCCTTGCACGGGCCAAGTAATGATTATGATGTCCTTGAATTTGAGAGGGATTGGAGGATCCCTGAAAGCTGCCTCCTTCCGAAGGGCTCTGGATTTAAATCACCCTAATGCTATTTTCTTACAGGAAACTATGGTTTTGGTTCATAAAGCACAGTATTTCTTGCAAAAATTTCAACCGACTTGGGTTACTTACGCTGTGAGCTCTGTTGGCTCTTCTGGTGGTATTCTAGTTGCGTGGGACCCTCTTTTATTGAATCTGATTCCTTTTTTGACTTGTGGCGGGATTCTTTTGTCAGGCTCGATCTTTGCTACAAAAAAGAAGATTAATCTTCTTAATATTTATGGTCCCTGCCGTGAGCAAAAAGCTTTCTGGACGACAGTTGCTAACAGTGGCCTATTATCTTTAAAGAATTTAGTGGTGGCAGGTGATTTAAACTTTATTGTATCATCCGAGGAGGTTTGGGGAGGTTCGTCTGGTCTGGGTCAACATGTTGTTTTCTTTAAAGATATGTTCCTTTCTCACAGACTAGTGGATGTCCAACCAAACACACTAGCTCCAACGTGGCATAATGGTCGTTCGGGGAAGGAACAAATTGCGAAGAGACTATATCGCTTTTTGGTTTCGGAGGACATGCTTCTAGAGGTCAGTTTATATAGATCCTGGGTTGAATTCCCATATGTTTCAGATCATGCATCCATTTTGCTACAGCTGGAGAATATTAGTTTACAAAAAGATCACCCCTTCAAATTCCACACTCAATGGTTAATTGAAAAAGATTTCAATGATTTAGTTTATAAGCTTTGGGAGGACCCAAAATACTTAATGGAAGGTGACAATCAAAGACGCTTTGGGTGGAAACTGAAAGATTTAAAAGCTGAAACAAAAAGGTGGGCGAAAGTATTAAAAGCCCGTGAGGACTCTGATTTAGAGACTTTGGAGACAAACATTAAACATCTTATGCAAAGTTTCTCGGAAAACAATTGTCCTCCAGAGATCGAGTTAAAGCTCATTGATTTGGAAGTTAATAGAAACAAAATTCTTAAATCTCGGGAGGAACTTTGGCGTTTGAGGAGCCGGGCTACCTAGATCAAGAGTGGAGATCATAACAGTAAATTTTTTCATCAATTTGCTATGGAAGGAGAATCAACAAACACATATGGGAGGTCTTCGATAATTCAGGGGCCACTCATAGAGGTCAAAAGTAGATTTCGAATGAGGCAGTTACATAGTTAAATTTTTTTTGTAAGTCAACTTAGGTAGTTATTACGGCAGACCAGGTAGGTTTCCCAAGATGCTAGAGGAGGAAGAATCAAGTGACCTCTATAAGCCGGTTACCTTATCAGAATTGAAGTCTATTTTAAGTGCTTTTAAAAATGAAAAAAGCCCCGGACCCGACGGGTGTCCGATGGAATTTTTCCTTCACTTTTTTGATCTAGTTTGCGAGGATTTGTTGGCATTAGTAGAGGCTTCTAGAATTACTGGGTGCATAGTCGGGAACCTAAATTCTACGTTCATAACTTTGATTCCCAAGAAGAATAAACCTCGGGACTTTGGGGACTTTAGACCCATTTCGTATTGCAATCTGGTCTATAAAATTATCTCCAAGATAATTCCGAACCGAATCAAACCTTTTCTGTCTAGAAAGCTATCAGCTGAACAGTTGGGCTTCTTGGAAGGGCGTCGGATTTAGGATGCAATAGGCATGGTACATGAATGTATTCATAGCATCAAGAAGAAAAACAATAAATCTCTTTTACTTAAATTGGACTTGCAAAAAGCCTATGATTGCATCAATTGGGACTACCTTAGACTGATCCTTATTCAAGCTGGATTTGGCCTGCCAATGACAAATTGGATATTGGCTTGTGTTAATTCTACTTCTTTCGTTGTTCTTGTCAATGGTGACGCGTCAGAGTTCTTTAGAAGTGGCAGAGGCCTTTGCCAGGGCAGTCCGCTGTCGCCTTTACTCTTCATTCTGGTAATGGAAAGTTTGAGTATTTTATTGAAAGCTATCCAAAGTCAGGGTCTTATCAAAGGAATCAAGGTGACTGGACTTACAAATATTCTGCACATATTATTTGTTGATGATATCATTCTAATGACTAATGGTTCAGCTTGGGAATGGCTTGAAATAAACAGGATCATTCAACGCTTCTGCTCGGTAACTGGTCTTGTGGTGAATATATCAAAGTCAACAGTCCTTCACTCGGGCCTCACGGAAACATAATTAGATTCTTTAAAGCTTATCTTACCCTTTAATTTTTCTGATCTGTCCGTTGGTTTCAAGTATTTAGGATACTTCTTAAAGGCAGGCATACAAAAAACTTATGAATGGAACTGGCTTATAACAAAAGTGGAGAATAGGATAAAGCACTAGAGCTATCATTGGCTTTCCATGGGAAGAAGATTTGTTCTATGCAAAGTTGTCCTGGAAAGCTTGCCCGTTTATTGGCTATCGATGGCATCAATTCCTATCTCTACTCTTCATAAGATCAGATGACTACTTTTCAATTTTCTGTGGAATGGAAATGGGGATAAACAACATTTTCATCTTTGCCTTTGGGATTCATTGGCTCGTCCAAAGTTTCTAGGTGGATGGGGATTCTGTAACATATTCTCCTTCAGCAAATCTCAGGCAGTCTCGACATTATGGAGAGTCCTAACTAAAAAAGGAATTTGGCATAAAATCATTAAATAAAAATATATTCCTCACAGCTCAGTTGAGACCTGGCTCAGATCTAAGTCCTTTAATCCACGGGGAGCCTCAAAAATTTGGACTTTCCTCCTTAAGTCTCTGCATGTCATTATCAATTAGATGGTTTGGAAGCCCGGCTCGGGCCATCATGTGAATATAGGTAGAGATAAAATCCTGGGGTTGGGTGCCTTTTCTACACTTACACCCCAGCTCATAAATGTTCTTGAGCAAAAGCAGGTATGGGTCCTAGCTCAAGCGTGGTTTGGCCGCGATCATGAATCATTACAGGACATCTGGCTAAATAGTACGACGTTGGGGCTTACAAGAAACATTGCATTAGAGTGGGAGCGGTATATCAAAGTGTTAAAGGCAGTAGGGGTGAAGTTAGATGGAAATGAGGATGAAATCATATAGAATGGAGGCGATGCATCGAGTGTACTCACAACAAAGAATGTTTACTTAGAATTATTATCCATTCAAGAATTACAGGTGATTAAAGGATGGCTTTTGCATATGTGGAAGTGGAACATACGAGAAAAAGTAAAACTTTTCTTGTGGCTTGCTGCAAACAACAAAATACTGACGTGGAACAATCTACAGCGCAGAGGATGGAATGGACCAGGGAGATTCTCTGTGTGTAAAAGGGAATGTGAAGACAATAACCACCCATTCATAAGCTGCCCATTCACTAAATCAACCTAGGCGAGAATAAAAAATATCAAGAACCTTAAACAATTATGGAGAGGCACTGATTTAAATGACTGTATGATTAATTGGACGAAGGATAAAAAGGTTTCTCCAAGTCTTGCGTCATATCTGTGCTGGTTTATCTGGCTAGAAAAAAATAATGCCCTCTTTGAAGGAAAAGAACCATCAATTACAACAGTGGTTATAAAGACTCTAGGGCACTTCCAATCTTCGTCAAAAATCCAGAAATCGATACATGTTCGTGTTATGTGGATTGAAGACAAGTTGGAATATTCAGTGGCATGTTTTGATGGTGCGGCTCAGGGGAATGGTAGGTGCAGCGGCGCAGGAGGTCTCATAAAAGTGCTGGCAGCTACAAGTTACTAGTGGTATCTAAATTGTGGAGAAGGATCTAATACCAAAGCGGAATTGAGGGGCTTGTGGGCTACTCTTTTCATCACTAATTATCTATCTTTCTCAAAGCTGGAGACTCTCGAAGACTCCCAAGTTATCATAAATTGGATAAACAAAAAAGGCTCTCTGCGTGTTAGTGCTTTAGAAGGATGGAAAAAAAGAATTTGCCAGCTTAAGGGGAAGTTTTTATCTACTAGTTTTTATCACATCTATCGAGAATTTAACAAGATAACATATGCACAATAAAAAAAAGGCCTACTCGAATCTGAAGGCTATATAGTGCTCCATAAATGGCCCAATGATCTGTAGCGTTCTCCATTCATCATCAACTTATACTAAGCCACATCAACTCTTCGGTTTTTGGATAGTTTTTTCTCTGTTACGATCCTTTTAGAATTAGTTTTTTTTGTCACTTCATTTTTGACTCTTTTGGCAGTGACTATGGATATCATTTTGTAAGGCTGGGCGGATTATTTGAATGCTGCAAATATGAGTCTTCTATTTCTGGTTTGGTTCAGACTAGAGTGGAGATTTTTCTTCTTCTAGAATCTAGTTTTTTAAAGGAGTAGGCATCTTTATTTCCGTAGGATCAGTATATCCTCAATTCTGGCAGGAAAGGAAATGTGCTATTTCCATTATATGGCAGTTCTGGACCGGATTTATGTAAAATTATATTATCAAATTAATATAATGTGTTAATTTTTTCTGGGAAAAAAAAAAAAAGAGTTAGTAGGATTAAATGTTATAAGTGCTAAGAAAAAAGATAGCATGCCAATATTAAACAAAAATTAATAGACTTTTAGATATATGACGTCAATTGTGTTTAGTTCGTGTGGTTGGGAGGAATGATTGTTATGCTCCCTACCCAAGTTCAATTCCCGCAAGTGACATATTCAGCTCATAAAAAGTATATTGTTGTAATGGCTTCAAGCTCTATTGTTGATTGGCCTTGTGCCTTGAAGATTCTAGGGTTTACCTAGGGTAGCATCCTCGAAACGAGGGGAATTACTCGGGGGTTTTCCCCGAGCTTTGTAACCTGGAAAAAAAAAAGACTTTTAGACATATGTGAAAGAGAACCTAATTCTTTTACACTAACATCATCTCGAGAAAACCTAAAGGGGGGGGGGATTAACACAAGTTCCGGGAACTCTTACGTTAACAAACTCTAGGCTTTCCCTCGATTCTTAAAAGACATCAAGACCACTCACCTTGACTTCGAGATTTTCTTGATTCTTAAAAGACATCAAGAACACTCATCTTGACTCCGAGATTTTCTCAACGAAGGATATAAATTTGACATTAAGGGTTTAGCAAATGGCAAAGCTAAAGACATTGAAGGATATTGTAAAATTAAAAAAGAAGATCACAATTGTTGCTTTGTTGATTTTAGAAAAGCCTTCAATTTTGTGTTAATAACCAACTTATGGAATAGCCTTAAAAAAAGGCATCCTTCTTGAGCATTGTAGCATTGTGATTAGGTTCTACAAATAGGTTATTGCTAAGATGAAATGTAATAATAGGTTGTTTATGTGCATTAATTGTAATATTGGTCCTAAGAAATTGTTCCCCCTTTCTTCCACCCTCTTTGGCATCTATATCTATAAAATGGACTAATGTTTGGAAGGGGAGGGGTGCATTGGTATTAACATGGTTGGACTCATAGTGGTGACAGATGTGGGGAGGATTGTATACGGAAAACATGAAACAAGCATTTGTGGGAACTAGGTGAAGCAACTAAAAATCAAGTTGAGGCATTAGTTGTCTTCTAGGGACTCAAGGAGGATTAAGCACCTCTTATTCATAGGAGACTCATTAATCATAATTAGACACATGGGTTACTCCACTACTCCAAAGGATTGTAAGTTGGCACGACTTATTCTCATAATACATAAGGAAGCAAGGTGGTATGAAGTGGTAGAGTCCTATCAAGCAGACCTCCTGGCTAATGAAGTCTCTTGTTTGGACGTTGTAAATTTAAGGATAAAGGGGGGGAATTTCCGTATTTCATAGTTTATGTTTTGAATTTTGTAGCCAACATTCCTAATGAAGAATCCAAATCAAGATAGGTGGTGGAGTGCTTTTAAATGGAAGAGACAAGTACAAATGACCTCGAGCTTGCAAATATTTTCACACACTTCATTCTTGATGCAGAGGCAAATTCATATTTAGTTTGGCATTAATATGGAGAATGGAGGTGAGATTATTCCAAAGTTTAATCTAGTTGGATTTTTCCCTGGATCTAGTATGTGTTTCATTGGGCTCGAGGAGGGCTAGGGATTATATGATTCAAACCTTGTTGTGGATATGAGCTTTGACTTGTGTTGGATTTGGGCCTTTCTTGGGATGTTGGAGCTCTCTTTGAATTGTTGAGTTGGGTTAAGGTAAATATAGATCCTTTGCATGACCTGACTGGCCTTGTTTCAAGCTTATCCGCTAGTAAAGACTGGTTCACCCCAATTTTTTCTTTTTGTGTGAGGCTATAGACCTACTCTAAGTTTTGAGGAGACATGACCGACTTCTGACAGATAATTAGGTAGCAATTTCCCATTTGACAAACAAAGTATCTAGAGATGATGAAGCTCATAACACTGGACATGCATACATATTAAAGATCGTGACATAGCACAAAAGGCAAATTGAGAAGCTTGAAGTTGAATGTAGCATGCTCTATTAATTGGTTTTGGACCTTGCAAAGAGATCTCAATATGTGGTTTCACATCCGAGAATGTCAATGGGGTCTGCACCAGATTGTGCAAAAGAAGAAGAATTAGTCCAACAAGCTCTTAGAGACTTGGAAATGTAACACACGAACCAAGAGCCCAAACCTCTAATATAATACAAGCATGAAGCCCGTAGTGGGCATGACTTTGTTTGATTTCAAGTCTAGCTAAGTTTTGGCAGCAAGATAATTTTGATATGAGGCTAATTTTCTAGGATCTATACCAGTAGTTTTTTTTGTTACATTTTTGTGAAAGATAGAACAATCTAGTATGTAGGATACAATCTTGAGTTTTGGGCATTTTATGAAAGATTAACTTATGTAAATTCCTACTCTATTTGTATTACTATTCTGCACAATGTGGTGGCAACAACTTTTTAATACAAATCTTAACTATTTCAACGAAAAAAACAAGGTTGGACTTATCGCCACCCTTCTCTTACAAGTTGATGATATTTTCTTCTTGTAAAAACTATTGACGATGTTAACAAACAACTCAAAATTCTCCAACATTTCTACAAAAGTTATGAGCTTAGCATTAATATTGATAAATTGTGATAAACTAAAATAACGATAATTAAATCTAAAAAAAGAATCTACCCTCCAATTTTTGTATGGGGATAACACCCTTGAAGAGGTCCAATCATACAAATACTTGGGCATAGATTTCAGTTTCATTTCTACTAGAACCACAATGTTGAGAATAGATTCATTGGTGGATGAAAAACCTATCATGACCTTGAAAATAAATGTCTAAACATTGAACTTTGTGAGTAGGATTAGAAAAAAAAACATTTTTAACTCCTTAGTTATTTAGACTATTTTGTACGACTGTGAAGTTTGGACTTGTGACATCTCTTTCGAGACTTGGAATAAAATTGAGCAAATCGAAAAACATTTTATAGCCTATAGTTTTAGAATTAATTGCAATACCCCTTACTCAATTTTCTTGATTGAAGTCAATCATGCTTCCATGGAGCCTAAAGGCATGATTACATATCTCAAGTATAAACATAAAGAAGAAGGCTAATAGTTCTACGATTTTAACTGTTACCAATTTGTCATCATTGAAATCCGATTATGCAATCTTTGTTAAATTATAATGGATTGATGATATTGTCGTTTTTAACGCAAAAATGAAGTCAACATCCTCAAATACCCATATTACAATTAGATTGTGCATTGTGAACAATTTATATTTGAGACTCCATTAATCTAAATGATTCTTGTCGGATTTCATACCAAAAAGCCAGTTTCTCTTTTGGTTATTTTGAGCGGTCGAAAAAGGACCATTTCATTGTGCCTTTAGACAATTATTAAACATAAATTGTTTTAGTGAACAATAAAATATTCTTTGTATTTGAATTGTGGAAAGTGAACTAATACAAAGGCCAAGTTAATGGGTGTGTGGGCAACACTATATTTAGCAAATCTATTGTTTATTCACAAATTACAGATCCTGGGAGATTCAAAGGTAATCATAGACTGGTTAAATTATAAAAGTGATTTGCGTGTGAGATCATTAGAAGGCTGGAAACAAAGAATTAGGATGCTAAGCAGAAAGTTTGCGTCCATTCAATTCTATCATATCTACCGTGATTACAACAAGGAAGCAGATGGACTCTCAAAGCAAGCATTATTGGCTCCAGAAGGAATCATTTTACTTCAATTATGGTCTGATGGTTTGGAGAGTCTTCATCGCCTTATAAATATCTATTAGTGGCCCTTATTCATCTATTTTTTGGAAAGCATTTCTTAGTATTTTGAGTTTTGAGATGTGAGGTGTTATGCTATCTTGGAATGAGGTTTTCAGATCCCAGAATTCTTGCATTGTATGCTTGTTTGGAGATTCTAGATCCTTTTTGGAGCTCTATCATCGGATGTATCAGAGGTATCCCTGTAGGCTGCTCTGATTAGTTTCTTTTTGTAAAGTGAAGGAAAGACTCGAATCACTGTTAGTGGTACCTTTAGATGTAAAAATTATATTATCTTAATATAATTGTGCTAATTCTCTACTTGGTAAAAAAAAAAAAAAAATACTCTTTGCTATTACTTCCAACTTCCAACATAAACAATGACTACCACATGATGATGAACATAAAACTCAAGTCTTAACTTAATTATTAAAACATAAACAAAACAATCAAATTAATAATATAATATTTTTTATTGATGTTGATTTTGACTAATTCTAGGATTAAAAAGCACTTTCAAAAAAACACACAATTCAGTTTCTAAAAATTTCAAACACTATAATTAACATTAATTTACCAAGGTCACACATCTTGATTCGACTAATTACAATTAATTTTCCAAATTTTAATTGCCCACAACTTTCAAAAAGGAAAGAATTTGGTGACACCTATAACCAATCAATGTTTCGTTCCACAAGTGGTATGATCCACTAAGTACTAAGACGAGAAACAAGTGATTGTCACGAAGCTTTCGTAATGTTCCAATATACAATCATATCATTTTATTCACGGCTTTCGTAATGTTCCAATATACAATCATATCATTTTATTCACGCTTTTTTGCAATCTCCGCATGATAAATTTTTGTACTTTGTTTGTTCGAAAGGGATGTGACATGACTCAAGGATCGGGAAAACCTACACCGAGGATGCTTTAACCGCAAGAAATAGTTTCGCGGAAAAGGTTTCTTCTACGGGTTGAAAGGGTTTATTATGGTTAGACCTAAATACTTATTAGGTGAAAGTTTGCACGGCCCTCAATGATAAATACTTTGAAATCATTTAAAAAAAACCTTTATTAGATGAGATATTTTGAAATCTTATTAGAAAAACCTTAAAAACCTTTATTAAGTGAGACACGGTAAATGTTTCGTTAATTATAACTATAAAACTAACTTTTCAAGATAAGGGGCATGGATTACACTAACTTTTAGGGGTGGTGGTGTTGGAAAACAATAAGGATTTTAATGGTTATACATGACTGGATATATTGTTTGTTAGAAAATATATAATAATTTTTAATTTCTAGAGGTGGTGGTGTTTGACAAATTATAAGTTTTTTAATTGTTATATATATGTGAATATATATATTGTAGGTGTATATAGCTTGTCATGTTAGTTTAAGTGGTTGAATGTTGTGAATTACAAGTAGGATGGTCAAGTCCCTAGACTAGTTACTTTTGTGAATATTGCGGGTCTCACTCGATGTCCATGTTGAATTAACTTGCCAAAATTGCAATTGACCAATTTACCTAAAATAATATATATATATATATATATATATATATATATATCATAGTGTGATGCTTATTGTTTATCTTGTTGCATTGATGTTCTATCGTTTAATTTTTCAAAGACCTTTTAAAATATGATGGAAATGGAGGCTCAATGAAGTGTGTAAAATCCTATTAATTTTAGGGGACAATAAATGGTAAAGATCTTGGATTATTGTCTTAATGGTTTATGTTCAAATTTCATGGAGGACAATTTTAGGTGGTAGAGAGACCATAAAGAGAAAACATAACCCTATCGATGTCTTTAAATAGCCTATGAAACTATGATGTAGAGCAAAGTATTGATTCGAGATCACACCGATAACTAGAGAGTGAATAAAGAGAGAACATAACTCCTTAACTAGCTCAGGGTAGTGCTAAGGGTTGTGAAAATGTAAATTGTATTTTGTTAATGTAATGCCAGGTTTCATAACACCCTACATTGAACAAAAGCATTTATAATTGCAAAAAAAGTGTATTTAAACTTGTTAGCATTGAAATATGGACAACTGTTTTGGTAATTTCTATGGCTATGCTATTAGATTGTATGTTGATATTGATTGAGGTAGATTGCACATGGATAGTTTCCCTTGAGAGGGGTTGCGGGTTGGATTGCATTTTATTGTTTAACAACATTCTGCCACTTGGTTGAGATTTCTCATGACATAGAGGGTGAGATGATTCGTGAAGCATGAGTGTTGATCTATTGGAGACATGAAACTTGATCTATAGGAATTGACTTTGATTGTGTGGAAGTGTTGGCTTCCCATGTTGGTCTTGGGATTGAGAGATTTTCTAGGAAGAATGTATTGGCCCGATTCCTCAACACGAGAAGTATTCACCAAGTGGTGAGTACGTAGGAAGTGATGTTTTGTTCTTTGTGACTAAAGAAAGAGTTTGGCATCACCATATTGCACTCCTTGATGATGCATTTAAACAATGTATTGGAGTTGTTTAGGCCATTCTCAAAGTTATAAGGGAGTTACAGAATGTACCAATCACGATTGCTTCCTTGACATTATTTGGAAAATATTTAAAATGTACCACTAGTTGGACAACAACATAAAAAAATGTTTAAGGATGATGCAATTGCTCTATGTCCACTTGATGGACTTATATGTGGTGGTGAGATGGTAATTACATCAATTTTGTTTCGTCTATCTACATGAAATGAGAGCTAGGCAAAATAATTAGATCATAGGGTAAGAGCTCCAACAAGGTTTTCAAAGCCTCTTAGACATGGATAAGAACCCCGAACAAAAATATCGAATCAAAATAGTTGATAAGATACCTATTATCACCATTATTTTATTAGCTTATGTAATATATTTGCTATGATGTAAAAACGTGAAAAAGGAAAGGGGAACTTGAAATATTTTATACATAGATATGGATATTCAACTAAATGATCAAATTGGGCTATTTATTTTGCCATTTTAATAGTTTACTTATTTGAGTGCTACCCCCTCTTGATTTGAACATATAATCTCCAAAAAAGAAACACACGTTTTTAATCATTAGGTCTACTCAAGTTGTATATAAATATAAATATTAAAGGTCTTGAAGAAGATATCGATTAATATTAGTTTGTCCATGTGATAATTTATTTAATAATTTTTTTTATCATGGAAAAGTACATTTTAAACTTTTGAGGATGATGATGTTAATAATTTTTTCAAGATCAACACACTCTATCCAAAAAATACAATAAATTATTTTAAAAAATATTATTTTTATATTTAATTATAGTGAAAATGAAAATACCAAAATCATTATAATTTTTTATACCATAAATATTATTTAAAAGATAATCAAATTAACATTGTGTTTCATATGATTACACTCCCAATCTAATTTATTTTATTTTTTAAGAGGTTTTTATTCAATTTTATAAATTAATTTATTTTAAAATATTTAAAATGATAATTCAACTATTAATTTTAATAAAAATAAAAAATATTAATCTTCATCTTAGTAATATTTATTTATAATTTATATTCACAAATTTATTTTATAATGTTTTCAACTTCTTAATAATTTCAATTTTGATCCTTAAATTTCAAGAGCTAAAACCAAAATTGACATGTTTTTTTTATGAGCTAACGAGATTTCGCATTAACACTACCGTTTTAACGGTTTAAAGCTGTCTTTATTAATTTTGCTCAGCACATGGGGACGATGGAGATTTCCTAACATTTGTTGTCAAAACCACATGAGAACAGAGAAAAAAGTATATAAAGAAACGAAGGCAAGCTCTAGTTTAATTTAAAGAGACACGGGAAATCGGGTTTATAGCAAGTCAAAGCCTCGAGGCCAGAAAGAAAGACAGACTTGTTAAAGACCGGAAGGCTACCGACACTTGCCAGTCAGCTGAGGCCCCTGGCCTCTGACAGCGAAAAACTCCCAGTAGACACAGGCGACGGGAGTTTCGGCAAATCAGTTGAAGCCGAGCCAAAATTTTCGTGATATTCGAACATATTTCTGCGACCATTTCGGAGATAGATTACTTAAACATTTGAATTGCGGCTGTCGGAGGGGAAAGGAAAAAATAAAGATCACACGATTTTTTCTCCGGAAGAAGTAGCTGGATGCATAGATCCGATCACAGGTGATGAGAAACAGATGCATATATGCATAAGAAATGCTTGCAAAGAATCGACTCTCGGGCAGCAGCGCACACAGCTCTCCGTCTCCGCCATCATCGCCTCGCCGGTCGTCGCCGAGGTACGGTGGCAGGCATGGCCGGACGAAGAGCGGGCGCATGCAGGGCGTCGGCCCTCCGCTGCCGCCCCGGACGTTTTTGCAAAAAATTGTGTGGCTTCTGCTCTCCGTGCTGTTGAGGCGCCATGGACTTTTCTTGTTTGCCCCGCTCATATATATTTCAGGGATGCTTCTGTACATGGGAACCATGTCGTTCGATATGAGCCGCGTCGTCAAGCATCGCTCGGCTCCCGGTTCCGTCTACCGAAGCCCGCAAGTGTTCGAGAACCTCTGGCCCTCAATGCAAGCGGACAACGTCACGTACGATGGGGTTCGTTTTCTAAAATATTCAGTTATTTCTTCAGTTTTGCGGAAATTAAAACGCGCTGTGTTTTTTTGTTTCCAATTTTATTTAGTGTTAAAATTCCGAGAATAGGTTCGGTACTTATATATTTATTAAAGGCAGCTCGAAATTTTCAGTCATTTCTTTAATTTTGCAGAAATAGTAACGATCTTTCTGTAAGTGTTTGAATTTAGATATTTTCAGATTGATTCCGAGTTCAAATCTCGGGAGTAGGTTTAGTTTTTATATATTTATTTAAAGCAGCTGTAAATCTTCAGTTATTTCTTTAATTTTGCAGAAATCACAACACCTTTTGTTCCAACCTATTTTGGATTAAGTCTCGAGAATAGGTTCAGTATTTATATATTTATTCAATGCAACTCAACATTTCAGCTCTTTTTTCAATTTTGTAACAACGCTCTTTCTTCCTATAGTTTTAATTTAGTAAATTTTCAGTTTTATTTGAGTTTAAATCTCGAGAATAGGTTCAGCGTTTATATATTTATTCAAAGCAGCTAATATTTTTTCGTCATATTTTTAATTTGACAAGAATGGCACAACTCTGTTTTTTATTTCCCAGCCTTGTTTTGAGTTTAAATCTTGAGTATAGGTTCAGTCTTGGCATATTTGTTCAAAGCAGCTGAACATTTGCGGTTATTTATTTAAATTTGCAGAAATGGCCACGCCCTTTTTTATAGATACTTTAAATTCAGTTATTAGGTTCATCTTATTTTATAGAGACTTTAAATTCAACTTTATTTTTGGTTTAAATCCTGAGATTAGGTTCAATAGTTACACATATTGAAAGCAACTTAACAATTTCAAGAACCATTGAGAAGCTTGAATCTGAAGGTGTTTACAACTGCTACGACATAGTACTCTAAGATGGATGGTCTGCCAGCTTTGGGACATTGCCACTGGTTTAATTACACGGAATTTCATCACCAGATTTTGTGTTTCGTCTTATTTACAGAGACTATAGAGAGATCAATCTTGACAAATTTGTTAGGAGGACATAGTTCTCACCCTATACTTCTTAAGGGGATGGGGTATGGAAGTGATTCCATTGGACTTGAACTGTTAGCTGCCTCAATGAGAAAAGCTATTCCAGACTTACTGATCTAGGGCCAATTGAGACAGGTAGATATAAATTAATTTGAAATGGTTATCTATGAAACTGTGCCTTCATACATCTATCTGTTAACCTTCCTTCTAAGTTTAAATTCCAAATGATGAAAGATAAAAGGTGCCGAATTTTGTTTGTATTAAAATAGTTCGTGGGATTTTTAAGAAAGTTTCTGAATCTTATTTAAATTATCAATGGGTTTTTTTAATTTTCTCTGGGAAAAATCTGCAGCACAGTTAATTCAAACAAAACCCTGGAGGACATATACTTTCGATGTGCTTCTTCTCAACCCACTCACACCTTTGTCTGATCACAGATTTTTTCATTCACTAAAAACAATTCAAGAATTCGATGCTCAATTCAATATTTTGTCATTTCAATACATCCAACAAACTAACCGATATTTGTTCCCTTGCTTGCAAAAATAAATGTAACAGAACAGAAACTAACTGGAGAGTAAGGGGATGTATGGCCTGTACTGAGATGGGGGCCCAACCAACCGACGACGACCAAGAATGCTTCCAAGTCCCCTGCCACCTTCATTATTCTCTTTTCAAATGACATCCTTCATCGTACTTCTTTGAGATGCCATCTTATTTGTTGGACATTCATTTTCAGAATTATTATTCTTTATTCACTTATGCTATAGATATCATTCTCCAACCCGGATAGTGTTTGTTTGATCTATTCTTCCATTCTCAAATTTCTTGCAAAACTATATTTCCTTTACCTGTCTAGTCTGTTTCTTGATTTGTCTCGTCTGTTTCTTCATGAAATTGAACAGCTACACATACAAAGCATCCTCTAAATAGCTGATTTAGCCTACTTCACTTGCACTTGCAATTGATGTGGCAACCCTTCTATTAATCAATTTACTCTCTTCTTTAAGATGTTCATTTGGAGCTTCACCATGATGTTTTTAACCCCTTGCTGGTATTCTGGGATACTCTCGCATGACCTCTTCTGAATTATGCCAAGATATCAAAAAACTATACCTGATGTTTAAGGATATTCATATTTCTTACAAAAATAATCCAAGAGGCATGTCAGTTTGGATATCTTGTGATCGCATTTTTCTTCCGTTCCCTCTTATGCAATTCTACACAAGCTGTAATAAACACTTTCAACTTATAGTTATCATTTGCAATATGTTGTGCATCCTGAATGGATTTTCAGACATGAATGTGTTATTGTCCATCTCAATACCATCAAATAAGGGCAATTTCATGGCATTAGAAGCCATTTTTCAGAGCTATATAGATTGGCTGAGGTGATTTTATCTTCGAATGTGAGGATGTTGTTATAACGATTGGAACTTGTATCAGTTGTTGTTGTGAGACCTTGAGGTTGTCTGGCTCAAATCACTCCTACTTCTGCCAATGCTCAATGGACTTAAAAGTTTCAATGGGTCTCATTGTAGTATCACTCTTAGGTGTATAAGTTTGCAACTTTGGATCTTCCAGGTTGAACTGAGGTAGCTAGGACACAGTAGCCTGTGGATTGAATGCTCGATATGGATCTGGTCACCATACAGAACATTCAAAATGCCAACCATAGTGGGAGACAGTCTAACTTTGGCAATGGAACCAATTTCTTCCTCATGCTTTTTAGGGATGTATAATGATTCTTCATAGGATAACGTCAACTGAAAATATGAAATACTAGAAGCTGATACACTATCATTAAAAAGAACACAATAAGAGGATAACAAGATTTGGTATTGAGTTATTAACCAATTAAACTCGATTTGCATAAGATGTGGCTGTTACAGACAACTCATAGATCTTTTATTCAATTAAATTAATTCAATAAATGATCTAACATTGTTACAATATAGACTCTATGCCCATCAAAATAGAATTGAGACTTTTATAACTCTCTTTGATACTTGCAGATTAGGTATTCTCCTTTCCCTTCACATCCCCAGTCAGTTCTCATAACTATTATTCATATAAAACTTGACTGTTTTGTATTTATACGTTTTTATTTATTTTAGAATCACTGCATTCATTTAGCCAGACTTCTTGGCAACATTAATTCAAAACTCAGAGCTCTGCAAACTGCATCCACGTTGCATTTTGCTCTCTCTTCATTCTGCTGATTTGATCTCTAAAAGATGTCTACATGGCAACTCCTGCATCTAAAAGTTGTATTTTTATAATCTCCAGTCCTTGAATGCAGACCACAATTATCTTATATCATATATGCATAACTTAGAGCAAATTGCTATTTTTAGATCAGTCCAAAGAACTCATGTTCTAGCCAGGCCATTGTACAAATCATTGGCTGTGTGGATGTCTCGTCTGAACAGTGTCAGGGAAGCTTTCCATTTTCACCCACTAAAGCTTCTGCATCTGAAAGTTGTATTTTCATAATCCAACATTTGTTTCAAATGACCACAGAGAAGCTCCGGAACTACTTTTTAGATAATCTTCACTGAAAATATAGTTCCAGGTTGAATCTGGCATAAGATGTCAAATGTGCCATTATTTAGGCTTCCCTTTGGTAAGCATTGCTTAATAATGTTCTCTCTTTCTTCTAGGACATCTTCTCTGGGACTACTTTTTAGATAATTTTCTCTGAAAATATAGTTCTAGGCTGAATCTGGCATAAGATATCAAATATGTGGTTGTTTAGGCTTCCCTTTGCTAAAAAACATTGCATAATAATGTTCTCTCTGTCTTCTAGGACATCATCGATCCTGAGGTTAGTTTGAGATTTAGAAACATTTTCAAAATGAGGATGGAGAAGGGAACAATAGTTGCTGGACTAGACTCTGGAAACCAGTGTTTAAAGAATAACTCAACTCTTTTCCAGAACCATGACCCCTCTTCCAACACCTATTTCCCATCCTCAACATTTTTAAATTTAACAAAGAACCCTCATGAGTACAAGCACCATCGAAAGCACCCTGGGAAAGATTTATTTATCTAGTCATGGAAAGCTTAACTAATTGGCCAAAAGTCATCAAGCTTAGAGATTAGGGCACATTCTGAAAATTTTTAGACCATTTCTTCCACTTCTTCATCAAGCCATTGCCAATGAAATGATTATGCACATGAATGACATATCCACCAAACAACTCTCACCCTCATACCTGAACAAACGGTAAGAGATGGAGATCAAGATCACATAACTGAGGGGGAGTACTTTCAATGTATATATAAATCGGGATCAACCCAGTCAGTAGTCCTTTGAAGTACCCTCGTTATCAAAACCCTGGCCATTTTCGAATACATAGATAATCAATTCGGTTCAGATATTGTATATGGGGTTCAATGCCCACTATCGTATATAGTCTATTTATATGGTTCAATGCCCACTCAGAATCACGGGTTCAATGCTCACTAAGCTAAGAATCATGGGGATAGGTTCAGAATCCCAATGCCCACTCAGAATCACGGATAGATCATGGATAGCTTCCTCACGGATAGATTGGTGCCCACTACAAATCATGGATAGGATCAGCTTGTAACGATTGATGGGTCTTATAACACACAGGGGGCACAAAGAAGAATGAATGCTGAACCAACCCAACAACTATGGAGGTTCAACCACGGACAGAGAGTCAACGAACCAGCATTGAAACAGATACCTCGATACAGATACATCTGGGGAATAATTTATGTGTGCCTCTATGCTGATTACTGGGGAGATCTCTGTGCGGTATGATGGCTGGCTTCCCTATGCAGATGACTGGGTGAGGTGACCCCGGTTGTTAGACCCTACTTCCTCCAAAGGGCCATAAAGTGAATCCTGCTTGCCTCCAAGTAGTGGCCTTGCTGCATGGCTCTTTTTAGCCCCGGCTAGGACCCTTAGGTGCTCGTCTTTGGTTCAGGCTTGCTTCCCTAAGGAGAGATGGCGGGTACTTCAATGATTTCATTCCAACTGGCACCATGCAAGCTTATAACATAAATAAATAATGAAAAAGAAACCACAAAATAATAAAGAACTCATGTCTCAATACCATAGTTGATTTGTGTCATTATATTATACCAAGGAAAGGGAAACCCGGTGAAATAGCCTAGAACGACATAACTGGGCTCAGAAGGAGAGCACAAGATGCCTCTACCTTCTCAATACAAAGCTTTATGTTAGCAGAGGGAAGATTCTTCATCCTAAAGTCAGCATTCTGAAGAATAGCCTCGGAGGAAATGCTATTCTGAATACCTTCCCTAAACTATAATTGCTTGCAGCAGCGGCATCTCAAGGGAGAGGTGGCATGTCTTCTCCAACAACAGATCTCTCTGCACTAAGGTCTCCTAGAGTGCTACCTTATCTTTAACCTTGGTCTGGCTAGGAGCTGGATGCTGTCAGCTCCTAATCCATTTTTTTCATTTTGCAGTGGTTCTTTAATATTTTTTCTTAAGCTTAAACTCTAAAGGCAACTAAGATTAACTGAACCCTACATATATTAGTATTTTTGAGACAATTTAAGAAACTCATTTCTACTTTAATTTATCCTGCTCTAGCTATTTTACCTTAATTTAATCTAAAATATTGGCCTGTTAAAAATGGCCTCTTCCTTTCTCAAGGCTCTAGACATTTTAGCCTTGAGGTACCTGCAACTCAAACCTGGGTAGCCTGACATGTCATGTCTAAATATCATGATGTTTTTTTTGAGAAATGCATCATATATTACTTCAGGGAACAAATAGTTACATCATGGAACAAAGAGAGTACTGATAAGATTAGGACCAGAATTTCGTTGTCATCCTGTTGTTAAATATTGCGATATTTAAGATTGAATATTCTGATAAGCGATGTGTGTCACAATAGTCAATACATTAAGGCACTGATTTACTTTTTTTTCTTTCTTGAAACAAATACATTCATGGCTTCCGAGGCATTATAAATTCTATGACTATGACAAGATTTAATATGTTGCTTGATTGAACATGCTGCCAACTCGGATGACAAGAAATCTCATAGCTAGTTATCAGAACAAATGCAAAAGAGATTGAACTGGATCGACATTTTAAGAGCCTAGGTCTTAACGTTGGAGATTCGGGCAAGTTAGAAATGATAATAACTTCACGAGGCTTCTACCAGTGACCACTGGTATAAAATAAAGCTTGCTGCAAGATTAAATGAACCAACTCTGATTCACTCTTTCTAATCATTCTATTGGACAGTTGTCCACATGGTCTTACTTAGGATGACCAAACTCAAATGAGAATATTATCAGTGGAGCTATATGCTAGGCATGAATTTGAGATAAGATAAGATAACATAATCTTATTAAAGTCCAACAAATGAGCACAAAAGTAGGTCAATGGGACTAAAAGATACATCTAGTGTGAGTATAATGTGGGAGTGCAAAAGCAACTCCTAGGTGATCCTGAAAGCAAGATAAAGGGAGCTAAAGAAAAAGTGCAGCATATATAAGTATCTAACAAAGCTAATCACTAGGTTTAACCAACACCAAAAGATATATAGGTGCGGTGATACAAGGTGAGAGTCTGATACTGGAAAACTGGGTATCTCGATGCTGATCAAAAGAGAGAGAGAGAGAGAGAGAGAGAGAGAGAGAGAGAGAGAGAGAGAGAGATCTGAGGATGATGTCAAGATTTCCAGGTCTTGATGACTGAGGGTGGAGGGGGGAACCGGGGCACTGGCTCGCTATTGGAGTCCTTGGTCCTCATGGTGGGATTTGACTGTATGATCCTGGGGGGATGTAGGAGTGAGGAAGCCTTGCTCTCCTACCATCCAAGGTTAAAGGAAAGAAACTCTGCATAGATCTCTGGTTGTTCAACTGAGGTTGGAAGGTACTCTAACAGGTGGGAGGCGCCTTGCTCTGTGTTACTGCCTAAATTAGCACCCTAGTGGAAAGTCCAGCCACAAGTGGTACCTTGGGGTAACAAGATGGGAATTGCACCATTGCAACCTCAGTACAATATCCCCTTTACTTTAGACCAGCTCCAAAGGCCAAGGGGGTACCCCTATCTACCTATGATAGATCTATGAGTAAATCTCTTAAGTGAATTAATACCATGCTAGCTTATGATTTACTTCAACTAATCCAAAATATGTATGACAGTGTAAAGTACAAGGATTCCAACAAGTGATTAAATGCCTTAAGATAACAATCTGAGATCAATAGCATAAACCACAAATCATCCACTTAAGAGAAAGGGTTAGGAGCTAGTGGATGTGTGTGCCAAATCTGATGTAAACATAAACAAAAAAGACAACTTCAGATTTGCATTAAGATGATTATCTTTCCAATAAATGAAGCTTATAAGAGGCTACTCAAATGAAACCACTTCAAGCTACTTTAGAACACTTAGGAATGAAATCGGTTATCATAAATTGATGGTGTAATGTGTGCTTTAGGTGCCAATCAATCATATGCTGAAATAGGGACCAACTTAAGGCTGTCCCACACCTCTAAATCTGTTTTAATAATAAATAATGCAGAATTCCAGATTTAGAGTGAAGAATAGATCATCCAAGAGAAAGATTTTCCACTTATATGCAAGACGTCTTGGATGTTTTAGCTAGGGCTTGAGATATGTAACAAATAAACAAGCCAAATATGTTCGAATCAAGCTCACAATAGATATATCAATGTAATAAAAGAGAACTTGAAAGAAAAAATTGAATTCCCTTCAGGTTATCCAACGTTAGCACTAGAATTCACCCAAACAATCTCCAAACAAGTAATATGCAACTAGAAGCAATTTGAAGATGAAATTCACCACTAGAGATGTAAGATAAACTTGTAGCAATATTCTAGTTAATGAAATAGAAGCTAGGTCTATATGTTGATGAACTATTAAGAATAATACCTAGTTCTAGGGTTTCCTCAAATCTGATTTTTATTTTTGTTATGCATTTTCCAGATTTGAGAAAGCCTTGAAATCAACCGAAAACAAGATAATTAAATTCGTGAAGCATAATGTTATAGGGCTTGTTGCCGCCTTTATACACACTTGGGCTATCATGAAAGAAATCTTCAATCCACTTAGTGTGTCCTTGGGGGCAAGTCTCGAGTCAAGGTGCTGTCACCTGATCCTCAACTCCTCAGTCTAGGCCAACTCCTAGCGAAGCCAAGGGGGTTAGTCCTTAACAAAATATACTATGGCTTTTAAGCTAATCTAAACTAAGAAACCATTCTAGGAGTTTATTGCAGAATAAAACAATTAAAGTAGAGCATTCAACACATTCATTCGATAAACAAGATAAGCATTGATAACAAAAGAGATGTCCAACCATAGAAGATGCATGCACAATATAGTAAAGGATATAATATCTGCAAGTGTTGTAACAATTATTAGACAATCATCATATTACGAATGAAAGACTGCTCATAAAGCAAAAAGTTGTGAAACATAAGACCAGTGCCTTAAAGGTATCGTGGGCAGTTGTTCAACACATATTTTATTAAGTTTTATTGATGGTAGATTAATGAGAAAAGTTTTGCTTGCATGAAAATAAAGTGTTTTGAGAAACAAGATGTGGCTTCTTTAGAAGCTATCTCTTTGTTTGGAAATGTGTTGAAAACCTACCGAAGCCCCGAAGGCTCCACCAATAAGTTCACTAGGGGTGCCGGATGTTGAAAACGGGTGGGAAACCGAGTCCCCAGAGGGCTCGCCTTACTTCACACACTCCCCCTAGGCGTTTTCCCGCGCATTAAGACAACAACTATTAAGGTTTTCCTAATTAAACTACTCCACACTAACAACCCCGGTTCTGATGAATCCCAGGATCAAGCTAGGCTCGCAAGGGTTCATAGCATACTCCAGGAATTGTGGGGAAGGTTTATTTTAAAACTGAAAGGAAAATGCGAAAAACTTGAGATGTTTTCTAATTACTAAAAACAAAAATGAAAACTAAACTAACAAAAGAATTACTTTGCTTAAGTGAAAAAAGTAGTGATTGCTTGAATGGTTAATTTCCTTAGATTGTGTGTTTTGAAAGCATAAAAAACAAGAAATTCACAAGGAAAATAAAGCACACAACCACCACCGATCCCCTAAAGGGGAAGACGAAACTGGGCACTACAGGCCTGCTTTTATTAATACCTATTTACACTTCGAGAAAATGAATTCTCTTTTTTTCCTTTTTATGAATTTTGGATCCTTATAGAATGGATCAAATTATTAACAACAATTACAAAGAAGACTTTCTAAAGTCTTGGTCTTCAAAGGGTCCAACTTGGGGTAGAATTTCGTCAGTTTCGCTTCAAATTTGTCAAAGATCCCTCTTGTTTCGTGACAGACCTGCTAAACACCAGCAAAGAAAAATGATTAGATGATGATAGAAAACACTATAAGAAAGTAAAAATAAAATGAACAAATCTGACTAAATTTTCTTGATATTTTCTTATGCAAAAATGCTATTTTTTGGGGGTTCTTAGAGGCTCTAGATGAAGCTAATCTAATCCCTCTTAGATGTTTTTGTTGGCTGTCCTAAAACAACAACATAAAACCTCTAATTAGCTAGATATTAAATGCAAAACATAAGCAACTTTCTATCTTGAGATTAGGATATGAATTTTAGAAAATTGCAAGAAGAAATTTAGATCTATTCTTTTAATTGAAAGAGAAATAACTTAGATCTAAATCCTATTTGCATGCAATAATATAAACTAAGCTTAACTTGAAAAGCAAACCTAGATCTATGATAGCAAATGCAAGAAAGTAAGCAAATGATTTTCTTTTTTAGAAATGAAAGAGAGAGGAGAAGAAAACAAGCTTGTGCTTGGAATGTCGTTGGGTGATGGGGTCTTTCTTTGGTGAAATGTAGAGGAATCTTCTTCAAATGTCTTGAAGAAAAAGAAGCATCAACCTAGATCCTCCTAATCTCCAAATAGAGCATCAATCACTTCAAATCCCTGCAAAACAAAGGGTTAGAAAATGGTGCCACCTACAAGAGAGACTTCAATACATGATTAGTTAAACAAAACGAAAAATACATTGAAAATCTCGCTAATAGATAAACGATAAGGATTACTAATCAAACAAGCTTAGTATTCCTATCCAAGTAAGCAACAATACCTTTACAAGGCCAATTTAAACCACGATATTAAAGCAAGAAATATGAAATAACATCACCTCATAGTTACAAGCATCCACACATTACCAAGTCACTAATTTGACCTCCAAAGTCTCTTGAATTCCAAATACGAAAGAATATTACAATAGCAGCAAGTCGCCTAAGCTCCAACTGACTCAAAGGAGGAGGGTTGAGCTTGATTTACAGTTTTCCGGGTGCAGTTTCCTAAGTGAAGGCGCATGGGAGAAGAGGAGTGGCACACAAGATAACTGGGGAAACCTGGGAGTGAAGTGGGGAATGAGTGGAGAGGGAGTAGAGTGGTAGGTGAGGGTTGTGGAGTGAAGTGAGGTGAGGTGGAGTGAGAGAGGAGTGGAGTGGTAGTGGAAGAGGAAGAGAGGGCGAGTCCCTCTTTGGGATTAAATCCCCTCTTATGTGGATGCGCCAACTAGTGGAGGAGGTGCGCCTAGCCTCATTGGGATCTCCTCCCACTTGCCATGTCACTCAACCTAGGCGCCCTCACTAGGAGAATACTTCGCCAACTAGACCAGGGACTCCAGACATGAGGAAACATGTCCCCGACATGTTTGCTAAATTTTAGCACTTTACTTAAATTGTCCTTTTTACCTTTTTGAGAGTAACATTCAATTTTGAGTGATTAAAATCACTTTTTTGCCTCAACAAAGGGGGGATAAGGGCTTAGGAGGTGCTCTGACTTAGAAAATGAGCACATACATGGCATCTAACAACAACTGATGCCACTTTTATGACTTTATTGACTTTTACATTAAAAAATGTCTGTTTTACGAATTTTTTTTTATTGACTAAAAACTTTAAAACATCCTAGGGTGGACTTAGTGCAATTTCCGTATGACTCAATAGACATGAATTAGCATGAATTCGTATACATTTAGACACTAGACATTGGTTATACCATGCCAAGGCCTAACCACCAACACATACTCAAGCTTTGGAGGATATTTGAGTGAAAAAACTTAGAAATTATTAATCGCCTAATAGGCATGAAATAATTAACAAGTGAAAAAAAACACTCTAGAGTATGTACTCGTGTTCAGGTCTTAGGTGGCCAATAGTCTTTTACAACTTTCATGCTCAAGTCATTTATTACAATGCCCCGGAGGGATGGAAATGCGAAAAAAAGGTGGCCTCACAGACCTGTTGAATTTCTGAACACTGAATTCTGAGCATCTGACTGCTCAGTCTTTGGCGGCTCAACTGCAAATCCATCTAGTACAACTCGGTGGATAACATGGCCAATTTGCCACTTTAGGGTTTAGATATAAGAAATGAAGCACAAGCCCTCGATAAGCTAGTCTAGGAAATAAAATGAACCATGAACTTTGCACTAGACTAGCAAAGAAATCCAAATTATGATTTTTTGTTAGATTTCTTTCTAAAAAATAAAAGATTTAAATTTTGGGGTTTTATGTTTGGTTGTTGGGAGAAGACAAGTGCTTTATTTCAACTAGGGATTATGGGGTCAAGAAGTATGCCGCTCTTAGAATTGGTCTATCTTATCTCAATGGACTAGGGCTAAGAGACTAGAACCATATGGGTAAATTAGTCTCCTATCTAATCAAGATAAGGTATGTAGATGAAGGCCCTACAAGAAGGGGTTCCCAAAGGAAGCACTTTCACCAACAAGATCAACTATAGCTTGATAAATACTAAATGCCCTTGCTAGGGATCCAAAGGAAAAACAAAACAAGGAATTGAGCACTTACCAAACTAACAAAGGAAGAAGAAAGGGATTTGCCCTAAAACGTTTTCCCTCCAAGTGGTAGTCCAACCCTTCAAATGGATTCATCTTGAAAGCTTGTAGTAGTCTTGACTCTTGAGCAAACACAACAAATCTTTAGTGCACAAAAAATAAACTAAGAGAGAAGATCTCCAAGAATTGACACCAACGCTTCAATAGTTGGACATTCAACAAAATTCTAGTCTCAAAGAAGTAGTCAACAACAGCAACAAATTGGAATGAGAGGAGGAGCCTCTTTTTAGCACTTTGAAGGATTCAAAACCTCATAAATAGGGGGATTTTGCTTTTCCTTTTAGGCCTTGGTACCAAGCTCTACATTTCTAGGAAGTTTGTTGTGATCTAGAATAAACTTGTATGGTAATTGAAATTAACTGATCATCTTCTTGTGATGGAAGGCCTATGTAACATGTTAGAGCAGCTAATTTACAACTAATTGATAAAATGTTTGTAAATGTTTGTAGCTAATGGCCGCATGGCAGCACCCGAGAGAAGGTGAAGAATGGAGACCTTGTATTAATCGGGCAATGAATGAAAGAGGTTTGGATACACTTCTGAACCTGTCCTGATAGGGATATAATTTTACATTTGGGGTTGCTTTAGATTGTTTTCTGGGGCTCTGAAGCAATTGAAATAATTGGAGGTTATGGTCTCTCTTAAAAATAGCTAAACATTATTTATCCTGAGTTAATTAGTTTTGATTTCTTTGGTGAACATTCTTTCCTTCCTTTTTCCCTTTGTAAATATCTTCAGTGGCTATTCATTTTATTAGAGATGTAAACCCAATTGATTGCAGGTGAAGAAAATGTTATTTATAATTTTATATAGCTTAGCACTTCTGTTTTTGTTGCAAGAATTCTTCTATTGACAGGCAATGAACAAATCACACTTTTTAATTATAAGATGCTTGCTTTCTAGAAAAACTGTGTCAGTTAAAAATCACACTCTACTGAGAATTGAAGTGCAAATCATGAAGCAAAGATTACAAATTGCATATTATACCTTTATATCGTTTAATTTTTTGCAGATATTCTTGAACCTTTCATTCTTTGTATTTGTGAGAAGTTTATATTTGTGGTCATGGGTTTATGTGACTCTTGGATCTGAATCAATGTCCATCCCTATACGATTTTTTTGCAAGCTGATCTTTTGTTCACTGAAGCATGTAGACAATTTAGTTTCAGAGACAGTTACTGTATCCTCCCTTTAATGCTGCCTCTGCACTTTTACTCAATTTGCACCTACAGACATGCAAAGGATCCTCTTAGGGTCCATCATTTGAATGGACCTTGTTAAGAGGATGGATCCAGGGTGACTCCCATGATGGATCCCATATATGTGATATGTGACAGATATGACTCAAGGGACACAAAGATCACAACTCTCAAGGAGATAAGAACACCTGGAATTAGTTCTAATCTCAAATGATAGACTAGAAGGTGCTTTGGGGATGCTGTTGCATTTGCTTCAGTGATCAATCTGTGTAACCGTGACTAATTTTTTATTTTATCATTTATGTATAAGCTATTTTAATTCATTTATGTCTGTATTACAATGCTTTGAAAACCCTAGTTTACTTTCGATCCGAAAACTTTTAGAATTTCTAGTATTTGCATGTGTACCATAGACTCCTCCACACCTAAGCTTTCGTTAGCTTTTGGTTGCTTATTGGCTGCATTACTCTCAGGTATGTTGCAGACAGGTTCTACAACTTGCTTGATCTAGATAAGTTGGTTATGTTTTGGGACAAGTAGCAGTGCCTGGTATGGTCCTGAAGGGATGGTGTTAGGATAGATAATTTATGATGGTCAGATCTTGTACTATATCTTAGCATAGGGAATTTAAGTTAGGAGTACTTTATATTATGAAGTTACTTATGATGAAATAAATCACGATGTAATAAATATAAGATAAGATAAAAGATATTTTTTTTTATGTCCAATGAATGACCACAATAGTAGGTCAATGGGACTTTTTTTTTCCAATAGAAAATTTGCTCAATTATATTAGAAATATAGTTTGTTTACATCTTGCAAATCCATAACTAGGATCAGTACTATACGTACTCTGACCAGAAAGTTCAAAAAGTACTAGGAACAAACATCTCAATAATATGAAACAGTCATCAAAACAAAGTGATCGCCCGGATCTTCGACAAAAGACAAAAAGACAATATCTGTAACAGAAATACTAAAACTGGCACTGAAATACAAGATATAAGCCCCAAAATCTGAAAACTAGTGAAGACTAAGATGTCTCCTGGGTCCTTCAGTGCCAGTGGTCCACAGATAATAAGTAATTCTGCCTTCTGGTTCTCTTAGTGCCTGTCTTGTAAGAAGATCTGCTTCCATATTGAAATTTCTGAAAATATGTTCAAAACTGACGGTATGAAAATGTTTGATTAAGTCCTTGATTCTGGATTTCCATCCCTCGATTGCACATGCTTGGAGGTCAATGGGACGTAGAAGTACAATCAATTTAAGTGCATAGAGGGAGTGCAAAATTGACTCCTAACACACAAAAGAAAATGAGTTAGAGAGCTAGATGATGAAGTTACATAACATTAACTAAATCATGCTAGTGGTTAGATGTTGGAGGGGGGTTATGTAACTTACGTCCCCCCTAATTGAGAAATGGCTATGTAATGCTTCTCAGACCTTATAATAATGAATGACATCGATTCTTTTTATCCATCATATCCGCATCTTTGTGAATCGATGTTTAGGCATGTAATATTGATAAGTGCGTTTTCTGACAAACCACACAACATGAGGCCAGTCTCTTCTTGTCTATCAACTCTTGTAGGCTATCTTCTTGGGAGCAGAATTGACACACATTTGTTTTGAGCAGAATTTGGAATCTAAAATCGACACATATTTGTTTTGATACAAGATTTTAATTAAAGGAAACGTGGAAGAATAATATTAAGTGGAAGCCATTTATAAAGTGAGTTTACCGAGGATTCATATTGGAAAAAAATAATTTAATAAGGAGTTTTTTTATTTTTAAGACAATATTAAAATACCCTTTCATTAAAAGACTTATAAGTCAAAAGTAAAAAGGACAAGGTCTAATATTTTTAAAGTGAAAAAGTTTACACTTTAAATAAAGTACTAAGTTGCTTTTAAGATATAAAGATTGAAAGAAAAAGGTGATATTAAATAACTTACATTAAGGTACTTTTTTTTATTAAAGTACTGTTGCCGCCTTATACACACCTTTGGGAGACGTGGAAGAAATCTTCAATCCACTCGGTGTGTCCTTGGGGGCAAGTGAGAGTTAAGGTGCTGTCACCTAATCCTCAACTCCTCCGTCTAGGCCAACTCCTA
>JASDQU010105298.1:5935-19483 GCA_032191745.1 Picea mariana
TGTTTTCCAAGCTCATATTTCTTCATGTTGGCTTGCAATTAATTATGGGTTAATATGGCATTACCATTTTACAATGTAATATGGTAATCCCATATTACATTGTAATATGGCATTACCATATTACAATGTAATATGGAATGCCATATTACAATGTAATATGGTAATGCCATATCTTGGGTAATTTCTTTTTAAAAACTTAATGTCATCATTGCAATATCGACGATAGTTCGTCGAAAAAAAAAATCATTTTGACCACCGTGGCAATAGCGACGAACTTTCATCGCAAGTTGCCATAGGTTTTCATTGCACATACAACAACTTTGTCGTAACTTTGGTCTTGATGAATCAATGTCGTCACTATTGCCACGGGTATTCATTGCAAGTTGCCACGGTTTTTCGTCACACATATAGCATCTATGTTGTAAGTTTTTGACTTGTCATAAATTTTCGTCGCAATTGTGATGAAATTTCATCGTAATTGACACGTTTGTTCGTTGTACTTGCGACGAGGTTTCGTCGTAATTGCGACGATGCAAAGGGTTAACCAAACTTGAAGGTAGTGACATGTGGAGAGATAATTTCGTCGATGTTTCCATGCACACCTGGATCATCGATAGAGTGACGAAATTATTCCGATGAAAAGAAAACTCAGCTTTCGTGGAAATTGCAACGGATAAGTGTGGCAATATCAACGAAAAACCATCACAAATTTGGTCATATGTACTAGTGGCCTGGACTGGCCAATTCAATGCAGGGTATTGTGCGATGTGTGTGCTTCTAAGATGTAACTTTAAGTGAAATTTATGATAATATAATATAAAGGTAGCTAAGCCGTAAATTTAATTTTAAGTGATGTAGAAATGATTGACAAAACTGTTAAAATAAAGCAAGGTATGAATTACACTCATTTGCAGTAGTAGAAAAAATGAAAATGTGCCCTTGATAGATGATTAAGAATGCAATAATTTACACAGATCAGAGATCTTGTTTTTACTCACAGTAAGAACCGAGGAAAAAACCGTAACTAAATGGTCTTCTGATGTATTAACATGACAGTATATGTATTACTAAATGGAAACTATTCAATCTTGAAGAAGTACAGAAGGAAGCTAATATGAAGAAGAAATGGAAACACATGGAAAACACATAACTCAAATTAAACGACTTAGATTTTTTGTCTTCTTTTGTATTAATATTCGATAAGTTCTTTGTTTTACATTTAACTAGAAGAAGCCTGGAAAAGATGTAAGATCTATGTAAGATTTGTTTTATACCCACTAAATCCATTTAAAAGTGAGAAGTACTCTTTCCCTTCTAAGACATTTAGGACTTGGTCAATAAAGGGAAAGGGGAAATGGTCCTTCCTAGTGGATTTATTTATTTCATTGTAGTTTACACATATTCTCGAGTTTACATTCTTCTTTGGGACAATGACTAAGGATGAAACCCACTCACTATTAAAAATTGGGTAAATAAATCTAGAATCTAGAAGTTTTTGCAAATCTTGCTTGGCAATGTCATGTAGGATTTGTTCTTCTCTGAGGCTCCCTAATTGTTTTGGAGTCTTCTTTAATGTATGTGTAATGGATGAAGATGGAAGGGTGGATTCCCTTCATTTTCTTGTAGTCCCATGCAAAATGTGCAATATGTTTATTGAGAACAACCAACAATTTCTTATCTTGGGGCATGTTAATCCCCTATACATATCCCCATATAAATCTCTAGATATTGAGTTGTCATATTTTTATTGTTATATTAGTATTGTTGGCTAGACCTTTTAATTGTAATTGTACCCTTGGTCTCCTATATATATATACCAAGGAGACCTAGTTTTAGGATCATCTCATCTTGTACATTTGTTCAATTGTAAAAGGAGGTTCCCCCTCAAAGAGGCCTCACATCCATTCATTTATCTTGATCAAGGCATGGAATTAATTCTCTCTCTCTCTCTCTGTCTCTCTCTCTCTCTCTCTCTCATGTTATTGTGGTTGTTTGGTGAATAACATGTAGGCACTTGTTGGTTGCAAAATTAAATTCCACATCCAATGAGTACCCACGTTTTTTCATGTATTACTTTTTCTCATGTATTTCCACTTTATCTCACTACAGGTCTATCAAAAGTATGCAAAGTGGGTACTCATTGTATGAATAATGTAATTCTACATCCAACGAGTACATACACTTGAAATTTGAATAAACCTCTAAGTAGATGAGTCGAAAATATGATTAAAAAAATGTAGTTTTCTTTCTTTTCCTTTGAAAACTAATAACTCTTGTATTGTTATTTTAGCTATATTATTTTATTGCTTTCCTTAGTTGACCAATTTTAGACCTCAAAATGTCTCTAATGACTACGAATAAGATTTATAGTTCTATCAATCTTAATACCTCAATGGAGAACTATACTTTGATTAAACCTTTTTGTTAACCTAGCAAGGCCTGGATCCGGGGTTTAATAAAATCTAATCAAGGTCCCCAAAAATTCTATAATAAAAACCCACCCTATCGAGGTTTTAGTAAAACCTAAATTGAGCTATAATACTTCACCAAGGACTTAAAAAGCAAAATATTTCCCATTCCTATATGATTTTCTATAGTTGCAAGTTTCATATTATATTTTTGATTTATTTTCTTCCATAACTTAGACTTTTTTCCACACTAAAACCCATGGAGAAAAATTAGTAGTATAAAAGTACATAACAACAAAAAAAAATTAGAAGTATGTGAAATAGTAGTGGATGTTTCATTTTAAAAAATGTAGTGTTTGAATTTACATAAACAAGTATTTAGTATGTTGAAAAAATATACCTATTTAAAATAATAATAACGAGTATGATAAAATATTTTATGTGTAGATGTACAATAAATGAGTTCTTGGGAACATAAATTATTTATTAATATTTTTTTTGAAATTTGCAACAACAAATATATAATTAAATATAAATTTGAATATTAATAATATTTTTTTTTTAATAATTTTAATTTTCCTAAAACATATATGAATTTCAAAAACTTCAATTTAAAAAACATATAAATTTAAAAATATATAAATTGCCAAATTTAAATTCACAAGATGTTGTGATGGATTTTATATTTTATAATTGTAAAAGTAATTTTTATGTTACAAGACACCCACAAAGTAATCAACAAAAGAGGAAAATGCAAGTTCAAATCCGTGCCTACCCAATTACCGATTCTGACACACACATATATATAATTAATTAATATCATATTAATTGGAGAGACCACATCCTTTTGACTTCCTTATTAAATACAATAAACATAATATAAATTTAAATTTCTAAAAAAAAATTGTACATACACCTACTTGATTTCCAAAGTTTTAAGGTTTTTTTATTATTTTCCAGCATTTAAAAAGCACAATCACGCTCACCCCGAATATAATCAAAACAATGTTGTATTTGCACCATGAAAATAAAAATAACCATTTTTGAAACTTTCAAATTTCAAATCACAAATTAGAATAAAATAAATATAAACAATATTTAATTTCAGTGTTGGTAATTTGCAAGAAGTTGAATTATAATTAGAAATAATATATGGCGTGGTGTTATGTTTTTGAATAAGGTTAAATATTTTTTTAGGTTTAAGAAAATAAATTAATAAATCCCAGACTTAAAATTAACTATCCAAAACCTTAAAAGTGATTTGACAAAAGTGAAAGTATGACTTATAAAAACTTTTAATTATTCATTTTGATTTGATTTTTTTAAATAATAAACCATTAACTATTCATTACAACTGGTTTGATTTTTCTTAAATTTTGATTTTTTAAAAATAATAATAATGAATTAACCCAAGTTTATGAATTGCTAATAAAACCTCATCCTCATTAAAAATTGATCGCTGAATTATCAAACTAAAATGAAATAAATCCTAACCAAAGTTGGGACAATGTTGAAAACTGAATACGATGATCCCTACGTGAAGAGACTAAGTAAAAACAATTATTATTTCATTAACAGAAGTATTACCGTTTATTTCATTCATTTCGTTTACTCGAGATGTTTCAGAGTCAAAAAGTTAAGTCCGTCTTCACAGATATCATTGTCTTTTCCTACCTAATCACATCCACGGCCAGAGTTGTGGCTTCAGCTGCACTTAGCTGACACAACATCAATATTTTCCACAATAGCCGCACACAACCTACCTCCGTATATGCACTAGATTCGTTCGCTGGTTGATGACCCGAAACATCGCTGTAGCTGGTTTTACGAGAGCTTTTAGGTATTCGCTTCTTACTTTTATTTCCCTTCTCCTTTCTATAGATGATACGTTTGGAAACGGCACGTAAGCGGAAACTGCGCCCTAGAAGAAAACCTCCGCTCTCGAGGATTTATCACTGAAATTTGAAGCCATAAGCAACAGTCCAAGCGTCTTATTTATTGGCCAAACGGCAAATCAAAACGATCTAACATCCTGTTGAAGATTTTAGTCTCTCACATGAATGATACAGATCGCCCAATAAGTCCACCAGATCGACAAGGGCGAGTATTTTGACCATTTTCTCCCATTAATTATATTTAGGGACAGATTGAAATTGCTATAACCATCATGGAATCCATAATTTTGAGAGCAACTTAGCTTTGTTCATTTTCAGATTAAGTACACGTCCTTTAGATCTCATCGTTCATGACGCAATGTTCATGACGCATTTTCGACCAATAGGTTACGTGATCGTATAAAATACTGTTTCCTGATAGTTCAGTTTAAGTGTTCATTCAAAATTCTTGGTTTCAAAAGTTGGAATCATTTTGATTTTGATAATATTATAAAATTATAAAATGTTTATATGTTTAACATATATCTTTAAAAAGAATAATTAATAAAAAAAATTGGTCAATGTCAATATCCATTTATACCTCTAAACTTGTGTATAGTTATTCATTTATACAGTTTGAGTGGGCCTAATGGTTAAGAACATGTGTTTCCTCTTAAGAAGTCACAGGTTCAAATCCAGAGGGGGGTAGGGTAGGTATACCTTCGTAGTAGAGTTATGTAATTATTTTTAATTAAATAGAAAATGGCCATATTATTAGTCCTTGTGGAAGGCCTAAAGGGACTATACTACAAAAGTAAAACCATTATTTTTTATATATTAAAAAAACTCATATATGTTATGGTAGATTTGAGGTTTTATTGTTGGTTTCGCTATTCCCAATGAATTATATGTTATCATATCCAAGGTTTTATCATGTAGGGTGTTTTTCTTAATTTGTACTATTCATATTGAAATGTTTAGATATCCAAAGTTTGTACTAATAGATTTGAGGTCCTATTGCACATGCACATGGATAGTCAGTTTTCATATTACTTTGTCGTCTCACTCAAAAAAATTTTTTTACCATAGTCTCCACTGTTCAAACTGTTGTTAGTATTATTATTATTATTATTTTATTTCTATTACTATGTGTGATTTTTTCTTTGTTGTTGTGTGCTTCGAGAGTGTTTGTCATTGTTGCGTACGTAACAGACATGCCACGTTGCATTCTTTCTTAAATGTTTACACACGGCGACGCCCTTCGACAGTTCTGACAGTCTTAATTGTTTACCTAACAGGTCTCATAGCCTTAAATGTTTATTGTACAGATGTGTTGCAATACAGTTTCACTCCATTTTTTTGATGGTGTTGTTTGCAGTGAAATTGTGCAAAATTGTTATCCACTGGCATCACTGATTCAATGGTTGATGCTTGTTCGTTGGTTCGTTCCATGCTTCTTGTTCTTGTTTGATTGAACTTTGCAAAGTTGAGGTTCTGCAGTTGCAGTTGGACCTCTTCGTGGTTGTTCACTGGTTTTTTGTTCTTCAGCTTTGCAAACTGTTGGACCCGTTGTTGCGGTTTGCAAGTTTTGGGGCTATTCTTTTTTTTCTACTTGGTGTTTTGCACCTTGCAAGCAATATTTTTCAATGGTAGGAGTCCCTGCCTTGAAATTATGTTGCAGAACATCTTTCTCTGTGGTCTTATTTTTTGTTCCTGGAAACCATGCGTCTACATATGCCAACTGCAACGTCTTGGATATTGTGCCATAGCTATTTCGAAAATTGCAATGAAAAGAGGTTTAGAAAATGAATTCTGAGTTGTCACAAGGGGGAAGCATCCGTCGGGGTGTACTAACAGGGAATGCTTTTACTCTGTGGGTAAAAAAAAATTGTCCACCTATTTCCTCTCTCATGTCCTTTCTATTTTGCAGAACATATTGTGCCTCTGAGAATCTTGTAGGATGCACACCTTCAATAGGTTCAAATCAGTCTTTGTGCTTAGCAAATTTATAGTGTTATTTATTTGCGTTGTTTCTTCTGTTTGGTTCATTGTTTAGTGTAGGTTTGTTTTATTGTCATATATTGTGGAAACAAGGGGCAATTGAATTTGACAAGAAGAAGGTTGAAGGATACATACCAGGATTGGTACGCAGTTCCGCGCTTGTATTTTTCTATTTTTCTTGTTTTCTTTGTTTTCATTTTATTTTTTTTTCCCCTTTTCTCTATTTTTCATACAAACTGAAAATAGCTAAGACACAACATGAAAATCACACTTTAAGAGATGAAACAAGTAATAGATGTTGAGTCATATGAAATAGATACACACTCCATTATACATGATAACATTCACGAGGTGTTGCATAGAAATGGGATTTTTAGATTGGATGAATTCTTGTATATTGTAGGAGATTGTCTTTTCTATGCATTTCGGGTTCTACTACATTTCCGTTATTCCTTGATCGACCTGTGCAATGGATTGATAGATTATTTCTTAGGCTGTTTAAAAAATGGCTACGCTGAGGCATTGGATTCGTATGAATATGAATTGGAATCTGATTTTSTTTGGCAGTTGCATGGAATACATGATGTCGCTACGTATTTTTCAAAGATGCAGTTGTTTGCATCTCCAATTMTGCCTGCACATGGGAGGGGACTTTGGGGAGATACATTTTCTATATGGTGGTTATCTAAGTGGATCTATATATCAATTAGAATATGGTCATTGACAAGAAAAATATGATATCTATTATTCAACAAAACTGCATCTAACAATCCATATTGCATCTTGTTCCATGATGTCAATCTCGTCAGTGGTCATTATGAACAACTACTATATAGAAAATTGTCCATATGCAATCATGGAGGACCTCATATTTACTTATCCCTCATTTGCAAAGACCTTGAATCGCAGTGGAAACAGATTATGCATCGCATAGACTGTCATGGTTTGCATATAACAACAATTGTTGTATATAGTTGTGGAGATAGTTTGTTCAATGCAATTTGTTGTTTGGTAGCAACGGATTTCGATGTGAATTCATTACGACTTTAAAATGTATATTCCTTTTGCAATGAAATTATAGGCAGCAGTCAACAGGCTTTTAGTTGCTTGCATCAACACCTTTCGCCATATATCCTAGAAAATATGTTGACAATTGGAAGTTGGAAAGAATACCTTGTAAACATGACACTGCCATATGAAAAAGGAAATGTGGAGGGTGGAAGATTCTTCTTGCAATGGATATCTATCATATTCAAAGTAAATATATAGGTCTGGTCGACCTTGCCAAATGGCATTGTCCATTCCTAGTCTATTGATTTAAATTACGATTGAAGAATTGACATTCTCTCATTGAAAACAGATACGACACATATCCATTATCAACCTTTGCTTGGACATATCACTTGTTCAGGGTTAAATGTCCATGCCACCCACACCGCATCGAATCTGCATACATGTGGCATGTTTTTTAATGAGAATGAAACTCCTCCCAGTTGTGATAAGGCCATATAAGGCTTAAACAAAAAAACGTAGGCTAAGTTATCACAACTTGAAAAAGTTCATGCATGAAATTTGTCCCTGTTGTGATGAGACCATACAGGGCTTACACAAAAAACATAGACTAAGTTATCACAACCTGAAAAAGTTCATACGTGAAAGAAAAAAAAACATTGGTGGTATAGGAAATATTGTCGTTCCAAGGACCAATGTCAATGCCATCCAAACCACTTCGAATGTGCATAAGCTTCACATGCTATTTAATCAGAGTTAAATTCATCCCARCTGCCATGAGTTCATCCTACCCTTGAACAAGAAATGTAGAGTAAGTTACCACAACTTGAAAAAGGTCATACGCGAGAGAAAAAAATACATTGCTATGCTTCCTTCTAGAGAGAAACTGACATATTACAATCTAAAAAAATTCATTTGTGCACAACACAATAGAAACATGTATGGTCGTACATCCCACAATGGTCATGCAACTATCCGAGAGGAAAAAATCACATTTCGTGGGCTAGAAGCAACACCGTGCACTACTACCAATGAAAACCAGCAAACATTTTCTACCCATACTTCCCTGCGGAAGAAAGATGCAAAACAAACCTACATGAAASAAATCAAAGACACTCCTTCCATTGCATGTGCAATTTGTGATCAATTGAATTTYGCAAAAAGMARTAAGTMTTTCATGYCTGATTTGGAAGYAKAATACCTTCGCTTSACARCACATGATAAAACCTTTTCCATTGGCAAAATTTGTCTTCCATGCAAACGGTCRCTTGAAAATGGAAAACTTCCACAATTTGCAACCCCTGACCAAATAAGATGTAATACACCACTACCATATGTAAGTGCACTTACGGAACTTGAAGAGAGACTTGTGTCTCTGCAAATTTCATTTGCACAAATCAAGCCCTGGGGCTATAAACGACCCCAAATGGCCTTAACAGGATCAATTATTAATGTGTCTATTCAACTAGATGTTGTGAAAAAAGACTTGCCACAATTCATTAGCAATATAATGACAATTGATGTGGCTCTCAAAAGACGCTTGCAATAAAAAAATGTGTATCAGACAGGAAAAGTGTGTGTGCATGATGTTGTGAAAGAATTAAAAGAATTATGTTCCAGGGACCTGTACAAAACACATAACATTTGTATAAATTAGAACTGGAATAGTGTTCATGGAGACGATGATGATAGCTCTGTAGAGACTCTCGAAATTGCTAGTGAATTTGATACAAGTGATGAATCGGAGAATGAAACACCTGCTGAGACATTGGTGCATGGATTCACTAATTCATAGTGCATTCGCGACTTGCAAGACAAGATTGTTGAAATTGCACCTATTGAGGGGCAACGTCCACTTGGAATATTCAAGGATAAATTCATTGAGGAATTGAACTTCCCAACACTCTTCTATATATATCCATGTCCCACTGACATTACAAAACAATTCAGTTACCATAAAATAGTTCGATGGGAGCTGCTACATTCAAGCGGTGACTTCTCCTATCACATAACAAATTTGTTTTTCAAAACAATGCGCATAATAATAGAGTAGGTGTTGTCTTACATGTGGGTCCGAATAATAAAAGGCTAGTTACAAGGAAGAAAGTTGTTGGCCAAGGATGTGAAGTACAAAGTAAACCTAGAAAAAATCCTGAAATCTGATATTGGATACGTAGATTTCAAAAACATTCGCATCTCTCCTGACTATTGGCAACAAAACAAGAAAACTATTTTTGCAATGATCTGACAATTCAGTCCACCAACATTTTTCATCACATTTACAAGTGCAGAGCATTGTTTGGATGCATTGGTGGTTGCAGTATCTGACTTTCATAGGAACAAGAAATGTAAAAAACAAACTAATACACTGGAAAATAATTACATTGACTACCTCATAAGAAAATACCCAGTGACATGTACTAGCTACTATAGACATAGAATAAATGCTTTGATACAATTGATATGCCATGATGAAACGTTTTTTGGAAAAATATAGGACTACTTTTTGGTGACTGGATTCTAGAATAGGGGGAATGAACATGACCATGCATTGTTGTGGATAGAGGGTGCACCAATCTATGGAGATGAGAAAAATTCACATATCGAGCAATTTGTGGACAAATACATAACATGCAACACAGATCATTTGGATCCATAACTTGCGGAAATTCATAGACATTATCATACAAAAAGTTGTAGAAAACGAAAAAACTTGCATTGCAGATACAACTTCCCCGTGCCGCCAATGAGAGCAACAAGAATCATAGAGCCACTTAGAGAATAATGTTGTCCTTGAGAAATATAAATCCTTGTTCACATTTCTAGAACAAGGAGAGTTTGACGAGTTGATGAGATTCGATGACTTCTTGACAAAGCTAAATCTATCAGAAGATGAGTACATCCAAGCCATACAATGTAAGCTTAAAAAACCAATAGTTTTCATTAAACGAAAACTTTCCCATATCTGGAACAACAGTTTATCCAAGGGCATGCTAGTTATGTGGAATGAAAATACAGATGCGCAGTACGTCCTCAATGCATATGCTGCAGCATCGTACTATACCTTGTATATGACAAAGGTTGACAAATGCATTCAGAAGAATATGCAAAGAACATGAAAGAAGTCATATTGAGTCCATACAAATGATATGTACGCTTGGAAATACATTTATTAATCTTCAACAAATGTCTACTCAACAAGCAGTCCACATTGCATTTTCCTTGCCCCTCAATTGTAGTTCAAGAAAATGTGTCTTCATAAACACATCTCCACTTGAGAAACACACATTTGTGCTTAAACCACCATGTTTGCTACAACAAGAGCCTGACAATTCAGAAGACGTACTATGTCTCTCTATTATTGACTATTACCTCTAGTGTCCATATCCTATTAGGCATATATTCTTAGCAGAATTCATATCACATTACAAAAAAAATGGTACGCCCATATCAAAAAGAAAAAAACCCTATGTGATACGGTTTGTCAAATACAATAAACATTCTGACTACGAAAACTATTGTAGATAAAAACTGTTGTTATATGTTCTGTTCGATGAAAACGAAGAGACATTAAAACATAACCTCTCTACATGGGAAGTTTTGTATGTTGCCTCTGAGACTATAGTGCAAATGAATGAAGCTAGATTTACTTACAATGCTAATCCAACATGGGGTGCTCTAGAAATTGCAGTTAATGAGCTAGAAAACCCTAACAATCCTAATGAGACATTCACAAACCAAAAAGAAATCAGAACTCCTTGGGAGTCCTATGAATTGGAAGCATATTTGCCTTGTCCTTGAGCAACTAGCATTGAAAAACGTATCGATCTTGGTTTTCAAGTCACAAAACATCATTTCCTTATTGAAAATAATGAATACCATGGAATAAGGCATTTCTTGAATCGATAACAACAAACAATTTTAAAGGACATTGCGCTTAAAAAATGTTTGAACATGGACACTCATGTGCACTTGTTCCTTATAGGCGGAGCAGGAACAGGAAAGACATTCGAAAAGGAAATCACTATTCCAAATTCTTATATGAATCTATGATTCAAACAATTTCTTTGATCCTATAAAACCAAAGGTCCTAGTAGTTGCATACGTAGGAAAAGTTGCATATAATTCAGGTGGAACAACAATCCACTCTACATTTTTAATGCCTTTTAACAAGTCACAGCTTCTTCCACTCAGCAAGGAAATGTTAGATACCTTGTCTAAGCTTTATGATGAACTCCAACTTTTCTTTATAGATGAGGCATCTTTGATTGGAAGATGCTTCTTGTATTCAATTGACAGTTGACTAAGAAGCATTAAACATGTGCACACGAAATACTTTGGAAACATTGACATGATATTATGTGGGGATCTTTACCAAGCACAACTGATCCAAGATTCTTTGATATTTGAACAACGTACGGTTAACATGCAAATAGTGATGCATGACTTCTGGAGAGACAATATAAAATTCTTTGAATTTCATACTACAATGCGCCAGACAAATGAAACATTTATTACAGTTCTGAATAGAACATGAACAAACAACCAAACATGTGATGACTTAACATATATCAATTCGAGGTGCTTGCGACATGCATCAACATACCCAACGTTCCCTTACCTGTTCTACACAAATAAGGATGTTGCAATGCATAACAGGTACATGTTATTGCTCATGCTTGGCAATGATATCATCATCAATTCAATTGACCTGGAAGAAGACAACAATGGAAATGTGCCACGTCATGAATATACAACCACTTTACCTTTGCAGCTTGTCCTGAAATTAGAACTGTTGGTTGAAATATATGCCTGCAACTATGATTCATAGGATGGCTTGGTCAATGGTGCGGATGGAATACTCAAAGGGTATACTAAAACAGAAAAACTCGATGTCCTCTGGATTAAATTCCATGAACCTCATATAGGCAAGTGACAAGAGAGAAAGTTGGCTTATCTATATAATTCAAACACTGCAAGCGATTGGACACTTATTTCGTGAATATCAAAGCCAGTATCGACATCAGCAAAGACAGGTCAACTCAAGATTTGAAAACAATTTCCAATTAAACTTGCATGTGCACGTACAGTCCAGAGATCGCAAGGACTAACACTTGATAATGTTGCATTTCAGCCTACTAGAATTCGAATACATGGACTTGTATACACAACGTTGCCCCGTGTCAGAAGTATAGAATCCTTGTATTTACTAAGTCCTCTTACAAAATATAATTTCAAAGTCAAACAAAAAGTTGATATTGAAATGGAATGCCTCAAGAATACCACAAAATGTCATCTGCAATATGATTATCAATTCTCTCCCTTAACACACGCAGATTACATGCACACATGGATGATATACTCAATGACTATGATACAATGCAATTTGATATTCTGTGCTTGTAGGAAACATACATGGCATTATGCATGCAAAACAAACAATTTTCAAATCACAATTGCATATCAAGTTACATTACACATGGGGTGATGATATTGGTGAAAAAACATGTACCAATTTTGGACCATATACATTTCAGAGAAAAGAATGTTGAGATGGGGTTGCAAAAATATTTTTCCACGGAACATAAATTGCAATATTGAATTTGTATGCTGCTCCCCATGCAATATTCTCCAACATACTAAATGTTATTTTCAATGCATTTGGACATTTGCATCTGAACGAAACCATTGTGCTTGTAGAAGACTTCAATATTGACATGCTACAAAATAATGCTAGAACAAAAGAATTGGAAACCTACATGTGCAAATACGGTCTCTGCTTTCTTTTGAACAACACAAGCCATGTGCAAAACATGCTTATTGACCATGTGTGGTCAAATGTGCCCATTCCTCAATACAACATCTTTATCTTAGACACATACTGGTCTGACAACGATACAATTGGTATTGCACTTGAATTATGAGATATACATCAAACATATTGCAAAGTCATATTTCTATGTTTCAAAGCATATATGTGTAGCTTGTTGCAAAAAACCAAATTATCCAGCTTCTTAGTTTTCCCTGGTTTGTACACATATTGGTCTGGTCACCACACAGTTGGTGTTGCACTTAAATTATGAAATATACATTAGGCATATTTCATAATCATATTTCTATGCTTCGAAGCATATCTGTCTATCTTTTTGCAGAAAATCGAGATATCCAACTTCTTAGTTTTCCCTAGTTTGTAATTGATTTTGGTCACAAATTTGTTTTTACAATATATATATATATATATATATATATATATA